>JAGKTI010005619.1:31613-44124 GCA_018397915.1 Birgus latro | reverse complement strand
AGAATGTGAAGAATGTACGAAAGGGAGGAAAGGAAGAAACAGAGAGACAATGACATAAAATCACCCTTGGAGTGTGAAACTTGAAGAAGGAAGAAAGAAAAAGAGAGTGAAAATTCACCTATTTGTAGTATACAGGAATTGAGCTAAGCTCTTTTTGTCCTGTCTCCATATCTACATTTATCTCATCTAGTTTTAAATACAGTACATGAATATTTTTTGCCTACACCACCTCTTCGTCTAAGTCATTCCAAATACTTATGCTTCTGTTCGGGAAACTGAACCGTTTGAGATCATTAAGACATCTACTTTTCCTCAACTTGAAGCCATGACCTTTTGTTCTCCCATCATCCAACATAAAAAGATCTTCTCTATCCACCCTTTCCAATCTCTTACATTTCTAAATATCGTGATCAAGTCACCTCTTTCCCTTCACTCACGCAGTGTGTGTGTGTGTGTGTGTGTATTTACCTAATTGTATTTACCTAATTGTGATATACAGGAAATGAGCTACGCTCGTGGGGTCCCGTCTCTGTTTCTCAATAAGTCAAATTTTGCCTTAAACTCATTTAAGTTTTTAGACCGGACGATCTCTTTGTCCAGGCTATTCCACAGGTCTATACATCTATACGGAAAACTAAATTTCTTGATGTCCTTCGAGCAGCTTGGCTTCTTTAGTTTCATTCCGTGTCCTCTTGTTGCTCTCTCATCCCACACAAACAGATTTTCTCTGTCAATTTTATCTACTCCTATCATAGTCCTGAACACTGCAATCATGTCACCCCTCTTTCTCCTTTCCTCTAAGGAGGGCAAATCCAGCCTTTCCAGCCTCTCCCTGTATGGCAAATCTGCCAGACTAGGGACCATCTTGGTTGCTGTTCTTTGTATTCTCTCAATCTTGGTTATATCTTTCTTTTTGTGTGGGGACCACACTACTGCTGCATATTCTAACCTGGGCCGAATCATGGCCACTATCAATTTTTTCATCATCTCCTCATCCATGTAATGAAATGCCACTCTTATATTGGTCAAGAGTTTATATGTCTCTCTCACTATCTTATTTATGTGCTTTTCAGGTGACAAACTGTCCTGGACCAGCACTCCCAAGTCTTTCTCTTCTCTCGCTTTTCTAATTGGTTCATTACCCATCAAATAATTCAATGATGGCCTCTTGGTACTTTTACCCATTTCCAATATTTTACATTTTTTTGCGTTGAATTTCATTTCCCACATCCGGCTCCAATCATATATCCTATCCAGATCCTCCTGTAGCATTTTACAGTCCTCTTCAACCTCTACCTTTCTCAAGATCTTTGCATCATCAGCAAACAGGCTTGCGTAGCTGTTCACTCCATCTACCATATCATTTACATAAATCAAGAACATTACTGGTGCCAACACCGAGCCCTGTGGGACACCACTTTTTACTTCCCTCCATCCAGATGTCCTGTCCTTTATTACTGTCCTCATTTGTCTGTCACTCAGAAAGTCTCTCATCCATTCCAGGAGGCTTCCCTTAAGTCCTCCTATATGCTCTAATTTCCATAATAGTCTCTTGTGGGGTACTTTGTCGAAGGCCTTCTCCAGATCTAAGTACACACAATCCACCCAACCGTCTCTCTCCTGTAGCACGTCAATCGCCCTTGAGTAGAAGCTCAACAAGTTGGAAACACATGACATTCCACTTCTGAATCCAAACTGACTTTCAGTCAAAATATTCATCTCTTCCAGATATTTTATCCATCTATCTTTCAGGATTCTCTCACACAATTTCGCAACCATACTGGTTAGGGACACTGGTCTATAATTCAGGGGTTCTTCCTTGTTTCCTCCCTTATAGATTGGCACCACATTTGCCCTCTTCCATTCCCGAGGCACTTTCCCCTCTTCCAAGGAGCACACAATTTAATTGTGAATCTTATCCGCCAGTTGTTCTCTGCATTCCTTCAGTACCCAATTAGAGATTCCATCCGGTCCTGGGGCCTTCCTTACATCTTGAGCTCCCAGTAATTTATACACTTCCTGCACTTCCACTTTTATATCTTTTATCACTACATTTCTTATCATTCCCTCTCCTTCCACAAACTCCCTTTCCTTAGTGAAAACCGACTGGAAACATTTGTTCATTACTTCAGCTTGCATTACTGCATCCTTGTAGACCTCTCCTTCTACTTTCAGTTTGGTGATTCCTTCCCTTTGCTTCAATTTGCCATTAACAAATCTATAAAACAATTTGGGTTCATCCTTACATTTGTCAATTATACCTTTTTCAAAGTTCCTTTCTTCCTCTCTACGTATTCTTGTATATTCATTTCTAGTTCTTTTATATTCTTCCTTTTTCCTGATATTACTTCTCTTTTTCCATTTGTTCCATGCCATGTCCCTCTCTTTTTTCGCTATTATACACCTTCTATTAAACCACACCTTTTTCCTGTTTTCTTTCCCACTTACTCTTGGCACATATTTTTCCACACCCAGATTGTAGAGGTCTAAAAAGATATCCCACTTCCTCTGTATCTCTCTTGTTTCTCTGAATTTTCTCCAGTCCACATTTTCAAAAAATTTTCTCAATTCTGCAAAGTTTGTTTTCCCAAAGTTGTATCTTCCTTGCCTATAAAGCTCATCTCTTGGCACCACGTTCCCTATTATCATCTGGAACTCAATGACCACATGATCACTTTTTCCTATAGGACACAGATAATTTAATGATTCAATTACATCAGGTTCTTTGGATAGTATCAAATCTAATCTTGCTGGTGTGTCATCACCTCTGAATCGTGTCTCTTCTTTAACCCACTGTGTCATTACATTATTCATTGCTATATTTAACAATTTAGTGCCCCACGAATCTTCGCTGCCTCCCGAGTCCCATTCCTCCCAGTTCACCTCTTTACAATTAAAGTCACCCATTAGGATTATATTGTTGCTTTTCTCGATCACTTTCTGTGTGTGTGTGTGTGTACGTACAAGAGGGAGAAAAGGAAGAAACAGAGAGAGAATGAGTTGGAAAATATGAAAGATGGAAAAGGAAGGAAGAGAAAGAGAGTGAAAATTCAGACAGGAGGATGTGTGTGTGTTCTTACCTAATTGTATCTTTACAGAAATTAGTCAGGCTCATTCTGTCCCATGTAGTAATCCACTTTTATCATACATATCCTTAAATTTATTAATACTTTCGTCACACACTATTTCATTCGATAGTGCATTCCGCTGATTAATTGCCCCATTTAGGAAGTTGAATTTCCATACGTCTTTATTGACCCTTTTTTTTTATGTAGTTTTTTGCAGTGTCCTCTTGCTGATGCTTCCCCATAGGTTATGTTTTCATTTGTGTCTCTTTTTTCTTTCCCTGAGATTCATTTTTGTAGAATAATCATGTCTTCTCCTTTCTGACTCTTGTGAAGTGTTGGTTGATTCAGTTTTTTTTAGTCATTCTTCATAGCTTATATCCCTTATTCTTGGTACCCATCTTGTAGCTGCCCTTTGTACTTGTTCAATCTTATCTATGTGTTTTTTGAGATGAGGATTCCAGACTACTGATGCTTACTCCAGAGTTGGTCTGATGAATGATGTTATTGTCATTCTCAGCATGTCTTCATTTATATAAGTGAATGCTATTCTCATATTAGCAAGTAGTGTATACATGTTACGTACCTTCTCATTGATGCGGTCAGCTGGAGATAGTCTGTATTTGTTAATCACCCCTAGGTCCTTCTCCATTTCTGATATGTGTCTGGTTGAATCTCCTAACCTATAATCCCAATCTGTTCTTTTTTCACTTTTTTTTCCACATTAAATTCCATTTGCCATTTATTGCTCCATTCCTTAAGTTTATTTAATTCTTCTTGTAGCTCTCTGCAAGAATCTGTGTTAGTAATTTTCCTATGTATTTTTGCATCATCAGCAAACATATTTAGATAGCTTCCATTTCCAGTGTTATTGTCTGTGTCATTTATACATACAGTACTAAAGCCATAATTGGTGTCAGCACTGAGCCCTGTGGAACTTTGCTAGTCACTTACATTCATGATGAGTAATTTCCCCTTAGTACTGTTCTAATTTCCCTTTTTCTGTGAAAATCCTTCATCCAATTGTATAGGTTTCCTTGGATGACTCCTTGATGGTACAGTTTCCATAAAAGTCTTTGGTGCAGTACTCTGTCAAATGCTTTCTTGAAATCTAAATAGATACTGTCCACCCATCCTTCTCTTTTCTGTAATGATAGTAGCTTAATAGGTTAGCAACACATTATTTTCCCTTTCTAAAACCGAATGTCTTTCTTTTATCACACTGTGTAGTAGTAGTAGTAGTACTTGTTCCCTAGGCAGACTGACCGAACAGCCCCGAGTCCTTAAGGAAGGCCATGGCCGAAACCGGGCTTTCCCACAGAGCTCTCAAAGAGTGTATGTTGTGTTGTTGGCATTGGTGATTGTGTGCAATGCAGTCTTCCATGATGTGCTTAATAGAATGGGGTGCTGTGTTGCATCCTGGACAGATGTCAACGACAGAGTCATCCATCCTCTTGTGATAACTTAAGAAGGCTGGATGATGCCCACATCTCAGCCTGGCCAGGTCGACCCTGTCATGACGAGGGACACAGGATTCAGAAGGATGGATATCAGGAGGCCATGCATGCAGCTGTGTGTTGTCTTTAAGTGACTGAATGGAATGGCGAGTGTGTTCTTCTAGATAGTTTACCCAAACTTTTCTTATAAACTTTTCTAGTATCTTACTTACAACATTGGTCAGTGATACTGGTTGGTAGTTGAGTGGATTTTGTCTGTTCCCTTTTTTGATATCAGGTAGTTTACCTTGACTTAAGGATTCCATGGATATTAAATATAATGGTCTGTTTAACTCTTCTGCACATTCATGTAGCACCCAACCTGAAATTTCATCAGGACCATTTGCTTTTCCTTTGTCTAATTTACTTAACTCTTCCTGTACTTCTTTTTCTGATATTTGTATATCTGGTAATATGTGTGGGCATGCATGTTCCATATCATTTCTTTCAAAATTATTTTCTTTTGTAAAAGGTGATTGGAAGTTTTTATTTAGTGCTTCACAGATATCTCTCTCTTGTGTATAGATGATCCCGTCGTCCATAATGAACTGTATTTTATCTTTAACTTTGATTTTGCTTCAGATGTAGCTGTAAAATAGCTTAGGTTGATCACTGCTTTTATTTATAATGTCTTCCTCAAACTGTCTTTGAGCCTCCTTCATATCCTTGTATAATCATTTCTTGCCTGTTTATAGCTGTTAAATGCCCTCTCATCATTGTGTCTTCTGTATCTACTCCACAGCAAATCTATTTTTCTTTGTTTTTTCCAATCTGTATTAAGCCATTTCTTTATTCTCATTTCTGTTTCTTCGTGCTGAGGGATGTAATTTTGGACTCCTGTTTCATAAAAACCACAGAATTTTCAATATATAACTGCCAGTTTCTTTATAATAACTACCAGTTTTTTTGGAAACTACCAGTACTGTTGTTTGCAGATGATACTGTGTTGTTAAATGAAGATGAAAGGGAGCAGCAAGGCTTGGTGTATGAGTTTGGGAGAGTGTGTAAGAAACGGAATCTAAAGGTGAATGTAGGGAAGAGTAAAGTGATGGTCTTTGAGAGAAGTGAAGACAATGAATGTACACTGAGGTTGGATGAGGAGGAAATGGAAAACGTGAGTGCGTTTAAGTTCTTGGGAAGTGTGATGAGTAAGGATGGAAGTTTAGAGGGTGAAGTGCTTCAAAGGGTACAACAGGGAGAAAAAGGTTGCTGGTTCCTTGAAAGCAGTGATAAGAAACAGCGAAGTGAGTTTCGTTTTCGTTTTTGAAGGCTCCAACATGCTTGCATGAGTCGGCCTTGGTCATCTAATGGCGGCTCTCCACGCTGCTCGATCTTTGGCAGCCTCCCTGTTCAGTCCCGTAACCCTAAGGTCACATTTAATGACCTCATCCCATGCCTTTCTCAGTCTACCCCTCCCAACCCCTCCCTTAGTATTAACACTTCTTACCTTCTGCACCCAATTATCACCCCCCGTCCTCTCCACATGTCCAAACCACCTCAGTCTACCTCTCCTCATCACAACACCAATACACTCCAGTCATTCCCATCCTACCTCTCAACTCTTCCATCGTAAACCCAGCCCTCCCCCAGGCCTTGCACGCAGGGACGCACTGCACATCCACCTAATCATTGTCATTTCTGTACGTTTAAGCCTGCGAATATCCTCTTCCTTTACTGCTCAGGTCTCACTACCATACAGTGTCACACTCCTAACACATGCTGCATACAAAGACCCCTTAGCACATAAGGAGAGTCCTCTCAGTGTCAGGAGAGGCAACAGCTCCCTGAACTTCTTCCAACCACTTCTCACCCTAGCAACCGAGCTAGCTCCAGCCCCACCTCCGGCACATAACATTTCTCCCAAATAACAAAACTTTTCCACACACTCAAGAGACTCACCAGCAAGGTCAATCCTTTCACGCCTAACAATCTCCACTTGCTTTCCCCGACACGCTGCACACATAAAATCAGCATTATCACAAACACTGCACATGATGGAATTACTTCCCACACCTTTGTGGCAAACTGCACATGGCCACTCTCCCTCTCCTCTGATTGTACCGCCACCAACCCTAGATACCATCACTTTTGTTTTATCTGCATTTACCCTTAAGCCCTTGTGCCCCGTACTGTCACTCCTCTTCTTAAATCTTTCCTCCGCCTCTTCTTCATTCTCTGCAATCAACACCAAATCATCAGCATACAACATCTCCCACGGGAGTCCATCTCTGAAGTCACATGAGAGAGTTTCAAGTACCATGATAAACAACATGGGACTCAAAACTGACCCCTGATGCGCACCAACATTCACAAAAAAACTCATCACTCAAAACTCCATTCACTCTTACCTGGGTGCGAGCACCCATGTACATGGCCACAACCACAATAACCAGCCACTCTTCCAACCCAAGCTTTCTCATTGCCCACTTCACCACTTCTCTAGAGACTCTGTCAAAGGTTTTTTCCAAATCAACAAAAACAAAATACAATGCCCTTTTCTTTCCAATTTATTTTTCCTGATGCTGTCGAACAATGAATATGGCATCAGTTGTCCCCCTGCGTGGCATAAACCAAAACTGCATCTCGTCAATATTCACTCTTTCTCTAATCATACCTTCTAGAACTCTCCCCATTACTTTCATTATCTGATGTAAGAGCTTTATACGTCTGTAATTTGCCCTTTCCAGGCATCACCCTTCCTTTTGTACACATTTACAATTACACTCTTCAGCCAATCATCTGGGACAACACACTCATATATAATTATATTTATCAGGTCAGTGACTAATCTCACCCCAGTATCTCCTGAGGCCTTCAACATTTCGGCAGTCAACCCAGACACACCTGCTGCCTTCCCCACCCACATCCTGCCTATTGCCTCATTCACAGTAGCAGCGTCAATCGAAGGCCAAGGGCCAAACACTGGATCACCTGGCTCCAAACCTTCCCTATCCCAGTCAAACTCCTCATTCAACAACTGGCTGTAATGCTCTCTCCATGCATCTTTAATATCCCCACTGTTCGCCACTACCCTTCTGTCATCATTCTTCACACACTGCTCACCTACAATATCCCGATTATCCCTCTTCACCTGATTTGCCACCCTAAATATCATATTTTTCCTTTCCCCTTGATTTAGATTATCAAGTAAAAGTCTCTGTGACTCAGACTTCGCCCTGTATACCTCTCTTCTAGCCCTACGCTTGGCAGCCAAGTACTCCTTCCTGTTACTACCCTTCTTCCATTCCCACAAAGGCTTCTTTTCTCCTTAACTGCAGCTTCTGCACCCCATCCCACCACCAAGTAACTTTATGTCTTGGTAGGTCTCTTGTCCAATCGCATATTGCATCGGTAACTCTCAAGAGGTTGTTCCATAGGGCTTTGTACTTTTCATTAACGCCTCTGTCTACGGCTTCCTGTTCAGCCACCACTCTCCTCATCTCACTATAAAAGGCATCCCTTACTGACTGATTTCCCAGCTTCCATATTTTCCTCCTAGGTACATATGTCTTTCTCATCACTCCTTAACCCGTCCCGTCCCGACCAATTTCCAACCTCCAATACCTCCCAGTCCCGAGCATTTTCAGATTTTTTTTTTTTTTTTGCTCAAACCTTCGCTTTTGGTGAGAAACATCTGAGAATTCATAGAGAAATCGCCCTCCTGAGGCTATAAATGGTGCTACAGGTGATGAGTCATCTTTACTTTTTCCCTCTTTCTCATGGTACCTGGCTATAGAAAATGAACTTTGGAAGGGTTTACTAATTCAAGCCACTTTAAATTACGTATTTATTTATTTATTTGGTATAAATTTATGTGTAGTACAAGGCTATATTGGTTTTCACACATTTATATATGCAATAGAAGCATTGTTCAGTCACCAAACACATCCACATATGGCACCTTCCTTTACGACATTACCACCTCATCATTTCTGTTTGTTTCTTGCTCTAGCTTCTTTATTTCTTTGTCCTCCGCCTCTGGAATCACTCTTACCGTGAATTTTGTCATTGGAGAGACCGTGGGGCAACATGTCTGTACTGGCCAGGTCACTGCTAACAGGTGAACTGCAGAGTGTGTGGGGAGGGGGGGTCAAGTGGGGCCAGGCAGTATCCCCACTTGACAGCAGATAGAGGAAGGTCTCCCGCATATGTCTACCAAAAATCACCCATGAAACTTGAAAATTGTGCAAATTATGACCCTTGCAATTGCGCGACGTACCCGTACATCGATGGGTCTAGCTGTGACTAAACGTTGCGATGTACCCATACGTCGATGAGATGCCTCGGGTTAAGCACCATGTCACAAATCAATAGTTTGTGCTGCTGCACACACTCCTCGCTTCCTAACTTTCACTTCCCTCACTAACCTCCTATCAACCCTCCTGACCAGAAAATAATCTATCTGACTGCTATTTCCCCTGGACTCGTACGTAATCAACCTACTCATTCTTTTTCTAAAATGTGTGTTGCACACAATCATGTCTATAGTCTCCCCAAACCTGAGTATTCCTTCCCCTTCTGCATTCCTCACACCATATTCACATCCCCCTTGGACTCCTTCATAACCTTGAGCTGCTTCCCACATGAGCATTTAAATCCCCTCCCAAAACAACCATCTCATCATCGCCCATACCACGTACTACACGTATTAAATCATCCCAAAATCTATCCTTCTCTGCGTTATCCAACCCTGCCTGTGGAGCATATGCCTATATAATTACAATCATTTTCCTACCGATCAAAATTTTCACTACTAATATCCTATCACTTACTCTCATAACATTCATAACATATTCCACCCATTTCTCCGCAACCAACACCCCCACAACCGTCAGTTCCCCCCTGCCAAAACAACTTATACAGTAGTTGCAATCCTTCCCAACCGTGTGTCTGAAAAGTTGCTACATGACAGTATTGTAGTTGCAATCCTTCCCAACCGTCTTTCTGAAAAGCTGCTACATGACAGTATTGTGATACCGGCTCTAACGTATGGACGAAGACATTATAAATAAACAGGGAAGTGAGTAAAGAATTGAAAAAGCTGCCATATGACAGTATTGTGATACCAGCTCTAACGTTTGGAGGAAGACATTATAAATAAAAGTAGTGATCAACCTAAGCTATTTTACAGCTACATCCGAAGCTTGGACCTTGTTTGAGGGAAAGAAGTCAAGAGTGAGAGTAGTGGAAATGAGTTATTTGAGAGGAGCATGTGGAGTCACATGGAGAGACAGACTGACAAATGAGGACATGAAGGAGCTTTGTGGTGTGGATGTGGATGTGGTAGGAAGCGCAAGGAGAAACACACTGAGGTGGTTTGGCCATGTGGAGAGGATGGAGAGTGAGAGACTGACAAGAAGAGTGTATAGGAGTGAGGTGGAGGGCGGGGAGGGAGGGGGAGGCCAAGGATGAGATGGAGGGATGGAGTCAAGAGGTATATGAGAGAAGGGGGTGTGAGCTGGGAGCAGGGCAATGAAATGGCAGGGGACAGGGCGACATGGAAGCAAGTTGTTTGTGGCCACCCCTTACAGGATTAAGGCATCTCACAATAGAATATATAGGTAGACATTTAAATTTTGTCCTCCAAATTCCTTTTCCCAATCAATTTCTAAGAAGTACTTCTTCAGGTCATGATAGTTGCCCTTTTTGTTGTTTAGACTCTTTGTAACTCTCATTACTGGTAACTATGTCATATGCAGTTGTGAAGTTGTAATTTAATACTGCATGGTCGCCTTTGCTGAATGGAGTGTGATACATTATATTGTCAGTATCATTTTCTTGCCTAGTAAATATGAAATCTAGTACTGATAGATCATCAAGTTCTCTTTTTCTGGTGTTTTCCTTTATATGCTGTGGTAGGAAAAACTCCTGCACAAGATCCAGGAGCTTTTGATCCCAACAGCTTTCATGGCTTCTTACATCTAGAGTATTCCAATTTATATTTGTATTGAAATCTCCAGTTAATATAATTCTTTCTGATTTCTCTTCCATTCTATGTAGTAATGTCCTTACACTCTGAATTGTACTTCCTGCCGGGTCTTCATAGTCGCCTCTTTCCCCAGTGTTTGTTTTGGGTGGCATGTATAAATTTGCCACAGTTACCTTCCCTTCAGATGTGTTAATCTCTAATGCAATCAGTTCCACTTGTGAGGGTATATCTATTCTGTTTCTATGACTTGTAGATTTTTCTTTGGTAAGATTATAATTCCTCCTCCTTTTCTTAAATTTCTTTCTCTTCTCATATGTTATATACCTCTAAGTTTAGGATATCGTATGACATAAATGGGGTTAATTTTGTTTTGGTTAGACAAATAATATGTGGTTCCTTTTCTTTGGTATACTGTAGTCTTTTGTCTCTGATAATTTAGACAGCATTCCATCTACATTTGAGTATATCAACTTAACCCTTTCGCGCACGGTAAGTTTTATTAAGTTTCATGGCTTACGATTTTACTCCCGCGCGCGCTCCACTGGCAGCCCGCGGTACGCAAATTACTTGTATTCTTGCATCATTTTCGCCACCCAAACCTCAAAATGTTGCCCTGAAACTCACATCATCTTATTCGCCGATGTTTGTTCTAGCTGATAAGCCAAAAGAAAAACCAGAAAAATATTAATAAAAGTACACACGGCCGCCGTGAATAAACATTTTGGAACGTTGATCTCACTTCCCAACATCGTCGTTCGAGTGTTTTCCATCATACAGAAAAATGTTTTGATAGGGAATTTCATTGGCTTTCTAATGAGGTATGTCTGGTTGTGATGCGATTTGTAATTTTCGAGAAAATAGCCAAAAACTATCTCTATCTATCTGTCTATTGCCAGACGCCTTAATCCCGCACGGGGTGGCCACAAACATATCGCCTCCATGTCACTCTGTCCCCTGCCATTTCACTACCACGCTCCCAACTCACACCCCCCTCTCTCATATACCTCTCCACTCCATCCCTCCATCTCATCCTCGGCCTCCCCCTCCCTCTCGCCCCCTCCACCTCACTCACATACACTCTCCTCGTCAGTCTTTCACTCTCCATCCTCTCCACATGACCAAACCACCTTAACGTGCTTCTCCTAACGCTTCCCATCACATCCTCAACCACACCACAACGCTCCTTCACCACCTCATTTGTTTGTCTCTCCACGTGACTCCACATGCTCCTCTCAAATAACTCATTTCCACTGCTCTCACTCTTGACTTCTGTCCTTCCAACAGGGTCCAAGCTTCACTTCCATATGTCAGAGTTGGTATCACAATACTGTCATGTAACAACTTTTTCACTTCCATGCTCACCTCCCTGTTTCTTATCACTGCTTTCAACGAAAAAAAAAAAAAACTAAAAGCCATTTTTGTAAAAAAAATTGATTTTTGTTCTGGGAGGTATAGAAGTTTTCTCGCACACCTGAAGTTTTTATTACATAATCTTATGTAGAATTTCATAAGCTTTCTCCTGATACCTTTTTGTTTTGATATGCTTCATAGTTTCCGAGTAAATAGCAAAAAACTACAGGGTACTCGCAGCCGCGGTGCACTTTCGTCATGCGTGCACAATAACCGCCTACGTAACCACAACTTTTCATTAGAGAAATTACATAGTTATGTCTTGTACATATGTAGAATTCACTGATCTTTATCATGGTTCTTACAGGAAATCGATACGTTCAATAATTTTGGAGTAAATGGACGACAAAGATAGAACACTCTTCCTCGCCCGGAAGCAAGATAAAAACGCTCAACTTCCCTGGCTCACGAATACTTACATATTTTCGCTCGTTACATTTTATTATTATTATTTTTTACTCAAATTATACACGAGAAATATCATAAGCTCTTTGATAGTGCTCTCAGTAACTCGACATTTCCACTAGTCTTTTTGCTAAAGCTGAACTTTCTTCCATCTCATATGTGTATATGTAAAAAAAACAATACTTATTTGTGAAAAAAAAAATATA
>JAGKTI010005619.1:9057-21692 GCA_018397915.1 Birgus latro | reverse complement strand
GGCGTTTCTTTGGAGGGTCCACAGGCCGTACTGGAGCGATTGGACATGTTAAGGTAATAAGATTGTGATCGGAGGAGCCCAACGGAGAGAAAAGATGAACAGTGTAAGCAGAAGGATTAGTTGTTAGGAAAAGGTCAAGTATGTTGGAACTCTCTCCAAGGCGGTCAGGGATACGGGTAGGGTGCTGTACAAGCTGCTCTAGGTCATTAGGGATAGAAAAGATGTAGGTTTGTTCACTTGGTGGATCAGTGGAAGGAGAGGAGAGCCAAAGGTGGTGGTGAGCATTGAAATCTCCTAGAATGGAGATTTCAGAGAAAGGAGAAATGGATAGAATGTGTTCCATCGCAGAAGTAAGATAGTCAAAGAATTTATGATAGTCAGTAGAATTAGGAGATAAGTAAACAGCACAGATATATTTAGTCAGAGAATGACAGGAAAGCCGAAGCCAGAGAGCAGAGAATTCAGAAGAATCAAGTTCAGGAACACGAGAGCAAGATAGATCGTTGCGTACGTATACGCAACAGCCACCTTTGGCTTTGAAACGAGAATAGAGAAAGTAGGAAGATACAGAAAAGGGTTTGCTGTCAGTTGCCTCAGACAGCTGAGTCTCAGTGAGAAAAGAGAAGGTGAGGTTTAGAGGAGAAGAGGTGGTGCTCAACAGCGTGAAAGTTAGAGGAAAGGCCGCGAATGTTACAGAAATGAAGAAGGAGTGAGTCAGACGGTGGTTCCAGGCAGCTCTTTGAGTCGTCACCAGGAGAGGGGCGGATGGTGGGGTCATTTATGGTCCCCCCCCCGGGGACTCCGAGGCATGATTTTTGTGCGCCATTTTTGATAATTTTGAAAAGGAAGTGTAGTGTGTAGCGTGTATGTAGTTTGGTGTTGACAGTTAGAGAAACTTGTATAGGAGAGCATGCTGGTCTACTCTCTGTGTAACTGAGACACTGAAAAAGTTCAGCAAAGGAGGATGGACAGGAACAAGTCCTGAGGGCTGATGAAACGGGAGCTCCAGCTCTCCCTGTCATCAGCTTTCCATCCTCCCGGGAGTACTGCCCTGCTCGACTGGTGCTACAGTCTCCTCACCCTTCCTGCTTGGGAGTGGATGACTAAAATCTTTAACATCTCTGACACCTAGCTCCCTCCTGGGAACCTCTAGACAGGGAACGGTCATTACAGAAGTGTCTTCTTGCTACCTTATCCTCATGCACCTTTATCACTCTCTGACACTCCTTTTCCTCTTTCTACTCTTTCTCAATGTACTGTTCCAATCTCTTCTTCCATATCACATGATGTCTGCCTCTTCCTGCATTGCTCTGTATGTCACTTTCAAATGCTTTCTTTGGCACCCAGTATGCTTGCATTCATTATACATGTCCATACCATCTCAGTGTGTTCCTCTTACTCCATACAACAGATCCACACCTCACTCCAAAATCCCTTTCTGTCATTCCACAATGCCTATAAATTTCACTATTTCTTACACACTCCCTCCTCCACATGCCATCAGTTCTAAGAAAGGTCATTTCAGCAGCTCGCAACCTAGACAGCTGTCTGTCACTCACTGCTCAGGTTTCACTCCCATACTAGAGTATTGGCAGTAAGACACTCACATAGGGCTCTTGTAACCTCCAAGCTAATTTTCCCTCCCTTCAATATACAGCCAAGTTCTCCAATTATTTTTTTAACCTTGTGGCAGTACTGATAAAGCAGAGGGAGAGTGGCCATATGCAGTTTGCCACAAGGGTGTGGGAAGTAACTCCATCTTTTACAGTATTTGTGATAAGTGGGTGCATAAGACTGTGGTGGAGTCTAAAGTACGGTTCACACATAGGCGATCATGGGACGAAATCGCGATGATCCCGGTTCGTTCTGGTATCGTTGGAAATTGGTTCACTTTAAACCCATCCCGCTGTGTGGAATATTTTGGCACAACATGTGCACAAATATTCCCCGAATACTTGACGGAAGTTGCACAACCATAACGATGCCTTCCCGACAGCTGCGTGGTATCTGAACGATTGACGACGATCCATCTTGAGATTTGAATTTAATGTTTTTTTCAGAAGATGATTCCTGGCCGACTAGTGCCCGGCAACAAAACAACAATAAAGAATACTGTCCAGTTGCCAAACGAGTACTGCACAATTGCTTGACGAATGCAGAACGACTATGAAGTTGTTCCCCTCCGCCAGGTATATAACTACACCTATTCAGGATTCCTCCGCAGTGTTCATGTGAACCCAGAGGGTGCAACACAGTTCCTGTCAGACCCAGTGTACATTCGTATTTCAACTCAACCATGGTGGTGTTGTTGGACAGAATTTCAGGCCTAACATCAGCAGACAAGGCAGCCTACCTGGATCTTTTTATGGACATGTGTCAGGTGGTTGGGCAAGTGCAGCAAGCAGGGGTGTCAGGTCAGGGTAGTACACAGGGGTGTCAGGTGGGTTGTCAAGAGTGTAGGGTGGCAGGCATAGCGACAGGGAGAACTAGGGTGTCAAGTAGGGTTGCAGGACTTCGAGGGGAAGCAAGCGTGGTCCATGGCGGTTTTTGTACCCAACGGGCAGCTCCTCGTTGCCAAACCACTCGCACGCTGATGCCATATCGGGCAGCACTGGTTTAGCTATTGTCCAGCATTCGATCATGTGAACGATTCGCCTGGCAGCTATCATGCAGCTGCTGTGCAGTTGTCGTGCAGCTGTTGCAGTGGCCAAAATTTGAATTTTGTGCCCGATCAATGCACGAGTGTTGCCTGACCTAAAACGGAAGCTGCACAAATGCTGCACTGTAGCTGGATGATCATTGAAATTGCTGCACAACATCTAAAGTACTCCTGCCCGATCTTTGCAGTGGTCACCGGCCACACCAAGTCCTACACGAAAAACAAGCGCTGCGCTTATTTTTCGTCCACCATGCTGACTATCGGCCAACACTCATTTTCCACGGATTTCCCCAAATGATGACTAGATGATGCGCAGCGATTACGAATGGCAATCATGCAGGTGTCGCGTTCAAGATCGCATATGTGTGAAAGGGCCTTCAAGTCTTTTTGTCTCATTAACTCTCCTCCTCTTACTGATTCCCTTCAACTTGTCTCTTTGCTGTGTTTTTGCATCTTTATCTCTTTTTCTTTCACTGCTTCAGTGGTCACTGCTCTTCCAAACTGTGTTCTTGCATCCCCTTTTCATTACGGCGGGCTCGTACCACACGTCAGGCAACAAACTCTCACCACTTTTCTGTCCATCTTTCTAATGCAAGAGTTAACTGATACTCCCAGTCTTTCATATATGCAACAGATAATTTATAGAACTGACTGTCTTCTGTCTGTACAGTATTTCCCTATGGCTACGACCTTCATTCTTTTAAACACAATATGTCCACTCAAAATGAACAGATCTTGTATTTTGGCCCTCCCTTACCCATTTTTTTCTGGGTTCAAACAGTCTTGTTGGCATCAAGCCTTTGGTTCCTTGTGCTTTGCATTAAAAAAAAAAAAGTTGCTTACCTGCAGTTGCCAGGTCTACTCGGGAAGACTGGGGTTAAGCAAAAGCATCATCATCATCATCCAATCCTGTGTTGCCCCATGAGGAGCATAGGAGCCTGGGGCTAGGCAGGTTTGTCCTGACATTTAAGATGAGAGTGACCAGCCTCACTCATCCCTGAGTGGCATTATGTGAGCAGTAAACTCCAACCATCCCTTGGATATAAACCTGCCCTGGCCCAACCTGATTGGAGCACCTTAAGTACCCACTAAACCACCAGGTGCCATAATTTGATTATATGGTTACCACCCAGCATAGTAGATGGTTTCCTAATGTACAGGAAACCATTTGGCTTGTCACTTAATGTAGTCACCCTTAGACAGAAGGAAGAGGAAAGAATGAAGGAAAGAAGGACAGAAGAGGAAGGAAGGAAAGATGGAAGGAAGGAGGAGAGGAAAGGTCAGTCACCCGAGAGCAGAACTACATCGAGTGAATGGATGGTAAGCGTCCCCACCTACCATTAACAACAAGAAATAACTGAAATTTGCAGCAAAAAATGCAAGCATTCATAATGTTTACAGTGGTAGTGTAGTAGTAGTAGTAGTTGTTCCCTAGGCAGTCTGGCCAAACAGCCCCGAGTCCCTAAGGCCGAGACTGGGCTTTCCCACAGAGCTCTCAAGGAGTGCATGTTGTGTTGTTGGCGTAAGTGATTGTATGCAACGCAGTCTACCATAATGCGTAATAGTATGGGGTGTGTGTTACATCCTTGGAACTGGAGCGGTGGCGTCTTCGCTGTGGGTCTACCCCCCAAGAGGCTGTCGAAGCAGAAGAGGAGGACAGTGTGGGGGCCAAACCACCGCAGATACCCCCGGCCCCTCATGGGGCCCAAGAACCTGGGAGTGGCTTCGGTCGCCCGGGCAAGTACCACAGTGGTAGTGTGATATGAGTTGCTGTGTCCCTTAGTTCAGCCCATTGAATTCTACTCATTGGATGTGAGAAGAAAAGTGGGAGACCTTATACTGTACAGGTGATTGAGATTCTCAAACTGCAAAATGAAAGGAGTTAACAGTGAATTCTGCCCGGAATATCAATGGATGAATTGATGTAGTAGGTGTGGTAGGATGGTGGCGATCATCATCCACTCACTTGATGTAGTGCCCTCCTCTCTTCCTGTTTCTGTTATCTTTCCTGTCATTTTTTATTACTCATCTTTTCTTTTCAGGTGGCTTTACAATGTAGGTGACAAGCCTAATGGTTTCCTGTAAACCAAGAAACCATTTGCAATTCTGGGTGGTAACATATAATCAACCCACATGTGTTCCCTACATGTCAACAACTAACTCAAACACAAATGGCCACCCCTTATGAGATTATGGTGTCTGGCTGTAGATAGATAGATAGGTCCAGACTCACTGAGAGACAAGATAACCAGATACCCACTCCAATTACAATGGATAGTTGTCATTTGCAGTGTATTCATGAAAAGAAATGCTTGAATATTCTATGGAAATTTGTCAAGATGTGAAATAAGTATACTGTATAGAAGAAAAAGTGATTTGATGAGATGGGTTTACTTCATGGTAAAAGACTGTGAAACCTTGAATGTAAAGGACCACAGTAATATCAGCAAGACTGCTAGTCTCTCTGTTCACTGCAGTATTGTCTGCACTTATTCATTCATGGGTGCCAGAGTACTTCTTTCCTATTGCTTTTTACTGTTTTATCAACATTCTTTTCTGCTTTGGTACTCCTCTTCTACTCTAGGGAACTGTACGGTCATCCCTTTGTTTGCCTCGTTAAAATATTATCCTAGGCATCTTTGCATACAGAATCCATGTACAGTATACAGTCCCCTTTAATCCATTACAGTAAATCTATTGTGTTAACCAAATCCCTATCCTGGCTCAAACTTGCCCACTAAAAACTGTTGACCCCGACTAGACTACAGATACACTTCCTGAGAGCATAACATATTGTACTGAGGTAAAGCAGACATAAGACACTGATGTTAACCCTTTCACTTTTTTTTTTTTTTTTCTGGATGTCCCACACATGGGGTTTTGATATATATAAAGGTAATTGTTTTGATAAAATATTTCACACCAATAAAAAACAGACCATAATTTCCTGAGTAAAATGATGTCTACCATAATGTAAAAAAAAAAAAATACCTGTGTGATGAGAGGTCAAAACCTATGGTCTTGGGGCTCCTCCACTGCCAAGACGTATGCCATTCGATATAATGATGAACTCAAAGCTGTTTCTTTGTTTTTTCTTTTTTTCTTTTATTTTAGCTTTTTCACATTTACACTCACTTTCATCTGACAATTTAATCTGAGTCATCAGACATTGCTTCCATCCAATCCAAGTAAGCTGCTGCGGCAGCAGAACGTCTCGCACCGCATGCCTCGACATACGTCTCGAACGTGACAAAAATAATAAACATTAAAATAATCCTCCCACAATGGCAACTCCTCAGTCTTGCCACGTCCTGATACTGAACCACTATTAGGCACCCAGTACTGGCTCGCAAATATAAAAAGTCCAGAACATGTATATGTGCCACCTGATGCCTACAGACATTTCCTTGGTGGCACGTCAGTGTGCCACCCGATGTGAAAGGGTTTAGAAGATTTAAAGCAGTCAGTAAGTGTGAAGTACATACTATAGATATGATGTTAAAGGTTGAAAGGAATAAGTAAGTGGGAAATAAGTACAAGTACATCCACTCACTCGATGTGGTGCTGCTCTCGGGTGTCTGCGCTTTCCTCTCCTTCATCCTTATTTCCTTCTATCCTCTTCTGTCTTTCTTTCCTTCATTCTTTCCTCATCCTTCTGTCTACAGGTGACTACACTCCCACTTCTGTCTTTCTTTCCTTCATTGTTCCTCTTCCGTCTTCCTGTGGGTGACTCTACGGTGGGTGACAAGCCAAATGGTTTCCTGTACACCAGGAAACGATTTTCTACACTGGGTAACCAAATTTTGGCACCTGGTGGTTTAGTGGGTAATTACGGTGCTCCAATTGGATTGAGCCGGTGAAGGTTTATATCCAAGGGTTGGTTGGGGTTTATTGCTCATGTAATGCCATTAAAGGATGAGTGAGGCTGGTCACTTTCATCTTAAATGTCAGGACCAACTTTCCTAGCCCCGGGCTTCTATGCTCCTCATGGGCAAAGTAGGATTGGATGATGAATGAATGAAAATAAGTACAACAGATATGCTTCATTAGGTCATGGCCTACTGTATAGGGGTAAATCATATAAAAGGCGATGACGTTAAGAGGGTTAAAGTAATAAATAAGCGTTTTGAATGTTATGTCTCCCTGACCGCCACCCCTTCTGGTATGAGACTGGGCACTCTGAATCCTTTTTCTTCGTACAGTATATGATGTTCCTCTCAGCTCTTAAAAGAATCATACACACAAAGCCTTGCATATGGAATTAGTGTTTATGGAGCTTGGGCATATGGAAGGACGACTGTATTTTGATCCTTTAGGAGTCATATTGGCTGCCAACATACAAATCTCGAACTTTATTTCGCGAATATTGATAGTGGGTAGCGATAATATGTACTTAAGAAACACAAGCCAAAGGAAATAATATGTGCTGGGTTTGAGACAATATTGTGTTGGCTCTTAGTACTAACACTGAAGTAATCTCTCCACTATTCGGACGCCCATTATTCGGATCCCTCACTATTCGGACATCGTGGGCTGTCCGCCCCCCCAAAATGCCCAAAAATTCGAAAAAATCCGAAAAACATCCGATTTTTTGGGACTGCGTCAGTTTGAATTTCCCGCACGCGCCGATAGGCTGTGTTTTCGCACCTCGCGCCTCTCTTTCGGTCCCATTTCCCGCTCTGTTCCTGCCTCGTAAACACGCTCCGACAATGGCGGCCGAAGTGATTGGTTTTGTGGTGATACCCTACCTCCTGCAGGGCTTGATGCTGCTCTTCACCTTCTTCATCATGTGTGTGATGATAGCCCCGCCACCTGAGAAGAGGAAGAAAGTGGTTCTGACTCTGGAGAAGAAGAGAGAGATATTGGAGTAGGTGGAAGCCAGGTGGCCAACATCACGGATTCGTCGTGAATTCAACCTCCCTTGCTCCACCTTGTTTGATATCAAGAAGTCCCGAGACAAACTACAGCAGTACACGGCTGATTTCGCTTCGAAGACCAAACGAAACGTGGAGAGGAAGGTGATGTTTACTCCTAAGTATGCAGACATCGACTGGTCCACGCTGATTTGGTATCGGCAACAACGTTCTGCTGGTGTGTTGGTACGTGGAACGGAGCTGAAAGCTGCTGCTGAGAAGTTCGCAAGGCTACATGACAACCCAGACTTCAAGGCATCTGAAGGTTGGCTCTTCGCGTTCAAGTTACGACACGGACTTACCAACCGTAAGACCCATGGCGAAGCTCTGGACGCTAACGACGAAGGAATAGAACAGTTTCGGCAGAAGGTGAATGGCTTGATTGATAGGGAGGGCCTCACTCTCGGTCAAGTCTACAACGCTGATGAAACTGGCCTATTTTACCGTTCAGTACCCACAAACACTCTTGCAGAGGAGACGGAGAAGCGTGTGCCTGGTCCAAAGCTCTCCAAGTAACGGGTGTCTGCTTTGTGCTGTGCAAATACTAACGGCATGCACCGGCTCAAGCCCGTTATTGTAGGCCGTGCAAAGCAGCCTAGGTGCCTTCGTGGGTTAATGGATGCCCTTCCTGTCGTGTGGTATCATTCTCTGAAGGCTTGGTTCACAACCAAGATCTTCAGAAATTGGTTCCACCAACACTTTGTAAAGGAGGTCATTCGTTATCAGACAGAGACGCTGAAAATCCCACGAGACCAGGTAAAGGCCCTCCTGATTCTAGACAGTGCATCTGCGCATCCGTCTGAGAAGGAGTTGGTGGCTGAGAATGGCCGCATAAGGTGTCTGTTTTTGCCACCTAATACGACTGCTCTCATCCAACCAATGGACCAGGGAGTGATTGTGGCAACGAAGAGGCTATACCGACAGAAGTTTTTGGACGAGGTGATGGTTGTGTACGAGGACGAGGACGATCGCAGGGAAGGACGAGACATGCGAGGACAAAAAACTATCAAAAACCTTCGCCGATACAACCTCAAGTCTGTCATCTACAGCTGGGCCAGTGCATGGAAGGAAGTCTCTGTCAAGACTTTAGAAAATGGTTGGTCTCGGCTGCTTCATTGAAGTGACGTTGTGCACGATTTTCTAGGTTTTGACGTGGATGACTTCTATGCAAGGCTTCGTGCGGGTGGAGACAATATGGATGTCGACGAAGTGCGTGAGTGGTTGGATGACGACGAGGGCGATCCTGGGTATCAGATCATGTCTGATACTGAGATCGCATCTACTGTTGCCGGTCCGAGTACCCAGCAGGAAGATTCCGACGAGGACAGCGACGATGATGCGGACTCCTCACAGCTTGTCACTACCCCAACCATCCCCTGGCTGAGCACACTCCGGGAATATGTGGAGTTCGTCCTTGACTGCCTAGAACACCTGGACTGCGACAGGGAGCTGGGGCCCTTGGGATTTGTGGGTGAAGTGCGAGCTTTCAGGCAGCGCATCATTAATCGTCAAAATCGTTGTTGCTTGCGTCAATCCACCATTGACAGTTTTTTCAGGCCAGTCAACCCTCGCTCCACACCATCATCTCACCAAGACAGGCCTTCTAGCTCCGAGCCACAGCCCAGCACATCAGGTACGGTGGAGTCACCACTGGATGTTAGTTTGCGTCTATCTTCAGTCCTCTGCAGTGGATAGCGTATCACCACATCACACCAAGAGGCCCCTACGCCGCCTCCGTCAGCTCATCTCGGACTCTGACAGCGACTAAATTCTCCAGGACTCGTCACTAGACCACACGGGAATTTACTGTTATGTACAGTGCAGTGAAGTGATGTGATCCCAGTTATGCAAAAGAAAACATTGTGGAAAGTGCTGGTGATTGTTAAGTGCAAAGGTGTGTCAGGTGCAAGGTCTTCCTGTCAGAGTCTGACATGATCGAGCAGGTTATACATCAGGCCGGCGGCTTCTTTTTCGTAAGTACCCTAACTTCATCAAAATTCCTTGTTTTGTTCTTTCCATGTAAGAGAGTATGGATCAGTTGGGTCAAGGATTGTGTGGGTAAGAGTGAAAGTTAGACTACAAATGTGGGCAATTGTGTGCGTGTATGCGCCAACGCAAGATCGTGTAAGTAGAGTGAGAGAAGAGTTTTGGACAAATGTGGAAGCCTGCTTGGAAAAGTTTGAAAGGAATGAGAGAGTGTTTCTGATTGGAGATATGAATGGAAAAGTAGGGAATGAGAAGGTGGATGGAGTGGTTGGTGAGTGGAGTGTGCCTGCAGAGATGGATGAGAATGGCAGTGCTTTAGTGGACATTTGTGCTGGGAGGGGGTTGGTGGTTGTTAACCTCTTCATTACCGAAATCGATAAGGTTTACGCTTGTAAACCTAGAAAAAGTTCTGACGAGGAACCGATAATTGTAAGGTTTACGGTGGTAAACCTGATAAGCATAGGGAGGTATAGGAGGGTAGGAGTGTTGGTTTTGGGGTTACTAGAGAGACTTGGGTTGTTAGAACTGGCAACTTGACTCTGACGTCATTCTCCTTGTCATGGCCTTGCCATGGCCATTTCAGAGTCCATGCCAGGCCATGATTGACATCATTTGGGTATTTTGGATATGATTTATTATTTCAAATGTTTTGGGCATATATATAGACCTATATGGTATGATATAAACAGAAAAAAATAGTTGCACTAGGCATATCAGCACGTGGTTACCATGACAACCACCCTCCTAGGCCCCACAACCAACCAGCAGCCAGTTCTCACCCGCAACCCCTCAGTATCCCTCAAGCTGCATGCTGTGACTGTGTGTCTTTTTTTTGGCTGTTTTTGCATGATCATGGCGTCATCTGATACTGATGATGAATTTGATACAAAGCTTGATAGTGAGTTAGATGAGTCTGACGACAATGAAACTCAATCAGACATCAGTGAGTGAGTCAGACGATGATTATATACCAGAAAACGACAGTGATAGCGAGAGTACGAGTGATGAAAGCGAGATAGATAATTGCTCAAATCCCAGCCCTGTAGGCTCGCCATTGATGCAGAGTCCCTGAGGACCTGCCTTCACCCTCTTGTCGGATCCGTTTGCAGATCAAAGGCCACCTCCACTACCTACACTTCACCTGGACTTTCCCAACGTACATCCTGCAGTGTATCAACACCACGAGGAGCAACATTTGAGTACTGTATATACCTTTTTATGTCTGTAAAGTCTATATTTATAGGAACAATGAAAGTTTAGTAAAGTATATATATCGCTACACGTATACTACTACAGGAAATGTATTTCAAATCATGCACAGTGTACCTCGTGGTCAACATGTACTTGAGAATATAAAAGTAATATAAAATGAAAAACAGCGCACTTATGATAAATGATCACCCCCCACGCACGCGCATGAACTTCCGGGAATTCGGTTTGACGGACGAGAGCGGGGCGGCTGGGGGTGGGAGGCGCGGTAATGAAGGGGTTAATACCCTCTTCAGGCACAAAATGATCTATTGGTATACATGGCGAGTGGTGAGAAGAGAGGACCGGGGAATGAATGAACGGAAGGCAATGATTGACTATGTGTGTGTGGATGAAAGGATGAGAAGATGTATAATGGATGCAAGAGTATATAGAGGTTGGGGGAGTGGACTTTCTGACCACCACCAGAATCAGAGTCCAAACAAGATGGAGGAAGAGAAGAAGGGAAAGACAGGAGGAAGTATGTGTTACAAGGAGGGTAGAAAAGTTACAAGAGGATGGAATAAAGGCTGAATATAGAAGGGAAGTGGAGGAGCGATTGGGTAAATATAGATTGGAGCAGATGGGTGACGTGGAGGGTGTGTGCAAGGTATTCACAGAAGAAATCTGTGCAGCATGTGAGGTGGTGTGTGGGGTGAAGAGAAGATGAAAGGGGGTTCAGGGAACAGCATGGTGGACTGAAGAGGTGAGAGAGGCTGTGGCACAAAAGAAGAAAGCATATAATGAGTGGATGAGGAACAGGGGTGACGAAGAAGCTGAGAGACGGACGAGAGAGTTATATGTAGTGAGGAGGAGAGAGGTGAAAAGATTAGTAAGAGAGTGTAAGAAGAGAGTGGATGCAGAGTTTGGAAGGAATTTGAGTGCAAAGTGGAGGGAATGTAAGAAAATGTTCTGGAAGGAGGTAAAGAGAGCTAGACAGGGTGCCAATGAAATCAGTGGGGGTGTGAAAGATAAAAATGGTAGATTACTAGTGGAGAAGGGAGAAAAAGTGAACAGATGGAGAGAACACTTTAATGAACTGTTGAACATAGAGAACGAAAGTAATGCAAGTATAAGTGGCTGGGGAATGGCAGGGAGAAGGAGGGTTGTGAGAAGAGAGGAAGAAATCACCAGGATGGAAGTGGTGGAAGCAATGAAGAAAGTTAAAATGGGGAAAGCCCCAGGAATTGATGAAGTGTGTGGTGAAATGCTGAAGCATGGGGGAGAGATAGTAATAGAATGGATGTGGAAGGTGTGCAGATTGGCTTGGGAGGAGGGTAGAGTCCCGGAGGATTGGAAGTCAGGTATAATTATTCCTCTGTACAAAGGAAAAGGGGAAAAAGCAGTGTGTGGTAATCATAGGGGCATTTGCCTTCTCAGTGTAATAGGAAAAATATATGGTAGGATACTTATTGACAGAGTTAGGGAAATTACTGAGGAATTAGTTGGAGAAGAACAAGGAGGTTTTAGGAAGGGAAGAGGTTGTGTAGACCAGATATTCATTCTTAGATCCTTAGTGGAAAAGTTTCTAGAGAAGGGCAAGAAGTTGTATGCAGCCTTCATGGATCTGGAGAAAGCATATGACAGGGTGGATAGACAAGGTTTGTGGAAGGTATTAAGAATATATGGAGTGGATGGGAAGTTGTTGAAGGCAGTGAAGAGTATGTATGAGGGTGCTAAGGCTGCAGTGCGTGTGGATGGCAAACTGAGTGAATCTTTCCATTTGAAGGTTGGATTGAAACAAGGATGTGTCATGTCTCCATGGTTGTTCAATCTGTATATGGATGGGGTTATAAAAGAGATACAAGGTCGGGCAGTGGATGTTGGAG
>JAGKTI010005618.1:26442-44127 GCA_018397915.1 Birgus latro | reverse complement strand
CAATGTATCCCACTACGTTACAGGGGTTGACTCCAGCAAGGGCATGCAGCCAGAAAACATTGCCCCCGCTACCTAGTGGCGGACTTTTGGGGGGAGGCGTGACGGGGGCTCCACCGGTATAGATCATGGATCCGGGGCGAGATGGGGCTCGAACCTGTGCTAGAGGGTACAGGGCATTGCGGTTCCCAGGCTACCGCTTCCACTCAATAGAGAGGGGCCCGAACCTGGGAGTAGCGCCCCAGGAGGCTGCCCTATCAGTGGGTGTATAATGGCGGGGCAGTTGCAGTGCCAAGGCGCACTTGGAGGGTGTCTCTGCAGCTGTCCTGGCAGGGTGCCCTGAGGCCACCACCACAGCCACGTGTAAGCTGGTGGGCTAGGGGTCCCAGATCCATTGCCTGGACCTAGGACTGTGCAATGGGTTGGGACTTTGGAATGTTTACCCCCATTTATTTTACCGACTATGACTTGCAAGCATGAGGATCAAAGCAAGCCTGAGGACAGCAAATCACCCAGGGGGTTTAGGGTGGGTTCATGGAATGTGGGAAGTTTGAGGGGAAGAGCGGGGGAAGTCGTTGGGGCATTCAGTAGGAGGTGGGTGGATGTGAAATGTTTGCAGGAAGTCCGGTACAGGGGTGGATCAGCCAGAAGATTGTTGGGAAGGATTGCTACTATAAGTTGCTTTAGCGGGGGGGGAGGGACGGATATGGGGGTGTGCATGTGTTGGTTGCGGAGAAATGGGTGGAATGTGTTATGAATGTTATGAGAGTGATAGGATATTAGTAGTGAAAATTTTGATTGGTAAGAAAATGATTTTAATTATATTGGCATATGCTCCACAGGTAGGATTGGATGACACAGAGAAGGATAGATTTTGGGATGATTTAATACGTGTAGTAAGTGGTATGGGCGATGATGAGGTAGTGGTTCTGGGAGGGGATTTAAATGGTCATGTGGGTGAAGCAGCTCAAGGTTATGAAGGAGTCCATGGAGGATGTGCATAAGGTGTGAGGAATGCGGAAGGGGAAAGAATACTCAAGTTTGGGGAGGCTATGGACATGATTGTGTGCAACACACATTTTAGAAAAAAAATGAGTCGGTTGATTATGTACGAGTCCGGGGGAAACAGTAGTCAGATAGGTTATTTTCTGGTCAGTAAGGTTGATAGGTTAGTGAGGGATGTTAAAGTTATAGGAAGCGAGGAGTGTGTGCAGCAGCACAAACTGTTGATTTGTGACATGGTGCTTAAGGAACGAGTGATGAGGAGGAGGACATATGTACCTAGGAGGAAAATATGGAAGCTTGGAAACCAATCAGTAAGGGAAGCCTTTTATAGTGAGATGAGGAGAGTGGTGGCTGAACAGGGAGCCATAGATAGAGGTGTTAATGAACAGTATAGAGCCCTTAAGAACAACCTCTTGAGAGTTACCGATGCAATATGCGGTTGGACAAGAGGCCCACCAAGACAAAGTAACTTGGTGGTGGGATGACTGTGTAGAAGCCGCAGTTAAGGAGAAAAGAAGGTTTTTCCGGGAATGGAAGAAGGGTGGTAACAGGGAGGAGTACTTGGCTGCTAAGCGCAGGGCTAGAAGAGAGGTATACAGGGTGAAGTCTGAGTCACAGACACTTTTACTTGATAATCTAAATCATGGAGAAAGGAAAAATATGATTTTTTGGGTGGCAAACCAGGTGAAGAGGGATAATCGGGACATTGTAGGTGAGCAGTGTGTGAAGAATGATGAAGGAAGGGTAGTGGTGAACAGTGGGGATATTAAAGATGCATGCAGAGAGCATTATAGCCGGTTGTTGAATGAGGAGTTTGACTGGGACAGGGAAGGTTAGGAGCCAGCTGATCCAGTGTTTCGCCCTTGGCCTCTGATTGACGCTGCTACTGTGAGTCAGGCAATAGGCAGGATGAGGGTGGGGAAGGCGGCAGGTGTGTCTGGGTTGACTGCCGAAATGTTGAAGGCCTCAGGAGATGCTGGGGTGAGGTTAGTCACTGACTTGATAAATATGATTATATATGAGTGTGTTGTCCCAGATGACTGGTTGAAGAGTGTAATTGTAAATGTGTACAAAGGGAAGGGTGATACCCTGGAAAGGGGAAATTACAGAGGTATAAAGCTCTTAGATCAGATAATGGAAGTAATGGAGAGAGTTCTAGAGGGTATGATTAGAGAAAAAGTGAATATCGATGAGATGCAGTTTGGGTTTATGCCAGGCAGGGGGACCACTGATGCCATATTCATTGTTCGACAGCTTCAGGAGAAATATATTGGAAAGAAAAAGGAACTGTATTTTGTCTTTGTTGATTTGGAAAGGCCTTTGACAAAGACCCTCTCTTAGAGAGGTGGTGAAGTGGGCAATGAGAAAGCTAGGGTTGGAAGAGTGGCTGGTTAGGGTGGTTATGGCCATGTACGTGGGTGCTCACACCCAGGTAAGAGTGAATGGAGTTTTGAGTGATGAGTTTTCCATGAATGTTGGTGTGCATCAGGGGTCAGTTTTGAGTCCCTTGTTGTTTATCATGGTGCTTGAAGCCCTCTCACGTGACTTCAGAGATGGACTCCCATGGGAGATGTTGTATGCTGATGATCTGGTGTTGATTGCAGAGAATGAAAAGGCGGCGGAGGAAAGATTTAAGAAGTGGAGAGATGGTATGGGGCACAAGGGCTAAAGGGTAAATGCAGATAAAACAAAAGTGATGATATCTAGGGTTGGTGGCGGTACAATTAGAGGAGAGGGAGAGTGGCCATGTGCAGTTTGCCACAAGGGTGTGTGAAGTAATTCCATCTTGTGTAGTGTTTGTGATAAATGGGTGCACAAGAGATGTAGTGGTATTAGAGGTAGACTGCGAGATAATGCTTATTTCATGTGTGCGGCGTGTCGGGGACAGCAGGTGGAGATTGTTAGGCGTGAGAGGGTTGAACTTGCTGGCGAGTCTCTTGAGTGTGTGGAGGAGGGGCTGGAGTTAGCTCCGTTGCTAGGGTGAGAAGTGGTTGGAAGAAGTTCAGGGAGCTGTTGCCTCTCCTGACATTGAGGGGACCCTCCTTACGTGCTAAGGGGTCTTTCTTTGTATGCAGCATGTGTTAGGAGTGTGATGCTGTATGGTAGTGAGACCCGGGCAGTAAAGGAAGAGGATATTCGCAGGTTTAAACGTACAGAAATGACAATGATTAGGTCGATGTGTAGTGCGTCCCTGTGTGCAAGGCCTGGGGGGGCTGGGTTTACGATGTAAGAGTTGAGAGGTAGGATGGGACTGGAGTGTATTGGTGTTGTGATGAGGAGAGGCAGGCTGAGGTGGTCTGGACATGTGGAGAGGATTGAGGATGATAATTGGGTACAGAGGGTGAGAAGTGTTAATACTGGGGGAGGGGTTGGGAGGGGTAGACCGAGAAAGACGTGGGACGAGGTCATTAAGTGTGACTTAAGGGTTGAGGGACTGAACAAGGAGGCTGCCAAAGATCGAGCAGCATAGAGAGCCACCATTAGGTGGCCAAGGCCGACACATGCAAGCATGTTGGAGCCTTCAAAAACTAAACGAAACGAAACGATATATACAGTAAGACCTCACTATAACGGACTAATTGGGGCTAAGGCCAGTCCGAAATATGCGATTTTCCAATAAAAGCGACATCTGGACTTACCCCTGCTAATCCAGACTTTTTCCGATATATCAGACATTAGTCCGGATTGCATCAGTGGTTTTCACCACCATTGCAGTATTGTACTGTGTTATACATTCACTACATTAATCAAATGGTATAATAATACAGTACTGTGCACTGAAAAACATGTCTTTTGCTTGTCTTATTGTGGTGAACATAGCTGAAGTTGTCAGGCAGTCCGGACTGCTTTCTGGCTATATCGGACTTTTTCCGATATATAGGAGTTTAGTCCGGTAGCTCCTCGAGTCCGATAAAAGCGAATTCCGGTCTACTGAAGTCCGTTATATCGAGGTTTTACTGTATATTATTTTGTATAAGAATAGGGAATAGGGATCATTTCAATGGATGAACACAGTGGAAAAATCCGGGGAAGATTTACTTAGCGCAGAGCGACTGAGCAGACAACATGAGAGGGTAATGGAGGTTAGGTAGGGAGGGGAGTCTAGAATGGGGGAAAATGGCTAAATTGTCAACAATGGATGGGAGTATTGATGACATTAGCAGCTCTGACTATTGCTGGACATTGGCAGTGATGACAGATGATACAAGTCTCCACCTGAAAGCCCGGGGGAATTAAAAATAACATAGAATCACTCAAGTGACGCCCTGCGGTATGATCCAATGCACCCGACCGTCAAGAAAGTGACGACCCACGGTTAAAGGGTTAATGTACAGGTGTGAGACTTTTGTATGGGATAAGTGGGATAAGTCTGAAATGTTCAAAGTGAGAGCAGGAGAAGTGGGGCTGTTAAGGAATATAACGTGTGGGCTGTGTAGAAATACCTTGTTCCATCCTTAAGTTGGCAAAAGGTCAGGATGATGATAAATCAGGAGAAAATACAAAAGATGTGGAGTTAGGATGTTGAATGACTTAAGTGTTGAGGAGACTGCCACATAAAGAATGGATATAAACAGGAAAATGATTGGTAACTGTTACAAACAAACATTCTTTCAGGGATGTGTTGAATAGCTGCAATGCTGGAGAAAGGACAATATGAGTATTGTACTCAAATCCTGTAAAATAAAAATGGTGGAACAGGTGAATACACACACAGAAACTTGTCCAAGATAGTCAGACACAGTCTTATGACTTAAAAGTTAGCTTGGCAGCCATATTGTGGCTAGTTTAGGAGCCATATTTCTCGTAACCATATGCAATTTCAGTCACAGCCAGATTTGCCCAAGATACACAGAAGAATAATTGACTGAGTGATTGATTTATCAAGCACCAACACCAATATAGCCTAACCACATCAGTGATATGTCAAATACAAAAGTCCATTTGCCTTTTCTGCTTCCCTTATCAATGAAAAAATTGATGCCTGAATGACATGTAGCGAACAAAAATACACATTATCACCCACAGATGGATGATAAGTACATTTATCCATAGTCATATTAATTCAAGTGTTTATAATTTCAGTCAGGAAAGATGGACAAGAGAGGCTTAACGACTTTTGCATTTAACTGTAAACAGTTTTGCTACCTTTCTCATGAAGCTACTGTTAAACTGCACAGGAAAGCTAGGTCATTACTGGAGACCCAAGCTGACCCACTTGATACAGCTTAGGCAATGGAATATTTGGTCAAGCCCCAGGGGTTAAGTAATAAATGGCCTAGTGGTTAACACTAAAGTCATAATACTGTCCACTAAAATCATAGTCTCTCTCTCTCTCTCCACTGTAGCAAGAGGCAAGGCAGATTTTTCGTTTAACACTCTCTCTCTCTCTCTCTCCACTGCAGCAAGAGGCGAGGCAGCTTTTTTCATAGCAATATACCAATATCAATGAAAGCATGATACTGTTGCCAACTGACAACGATAATGGCTTCAAAGACTGGGAAACAGTAGGCAAATGGGGAAACACCCAGTTCAAGAAACTTAAAAATGGATTGAGCATCACAAACAGATTTAGTGCCCTCATATCTCTAGTGAATGAAACTACCCCTACCCAGAAACCATTAGGGACAGGAAAGAGGCTGAACAACAGAGTGACAGAGTACAAAACGAAAACAGGTAAAAAGCCTCAGAAACAACAGACGGTGAAGGGTGAAAAAGGTAACAAGTTATGCATAAGCAGAATCTGTCTGCTGGATGCTAAAGAAACAGACATTCCTGAGTGATGATTCACTGGTGAAAGGACAGGAGTCTCACTTTGGAAAGTTCCGCAAGGGTAACACAAAGAGCAAGACCTTTCTGGGTGCTACAACAATGAAAGTTGCTAGAGAAGAAGGGAAAATCTGGATAAAGGAAAAGAGAACTGCATTAGCGGCCCAGATTAGTGTCAAAAACCTGTTCCTCAGGAACTACAAGGTTGGTGCTACAGAGAAGATTATTGGTGATGCCAAGAATAGCTGATCAGATAAAGCTCAAGACACACCAAGGCATGATAACTGGCAGTTTTTCAGGGGTGCAGGCTGGTAATTATGCCATCAGTAAAGAAACAGACATAAACTCCAGGGTAGCTAACTTGTGCACCCTGCGAGGGGGCAAAATTTGTTAACCCATTTGACGAGTTCTCTGGATGACAAAATTTTATCTTTGTACCTCTCCTCCATCCTTCAATCCTCTTCTGTCTTTCTTTCCTTCAGTCTTTCCTTGTCCTTCTGCCTACAGGTGACTTTACACTCCCTCTTCTGTCTTTCTTTCTTTCAGTCTTTCCTCGTCCTTTTGCCTGTGGATGACTCTACACTGAGTGACCAACCAGATGGTTTACTGTACACCAGGAAACCATTTACTACACTGGGTGGTAACCATATAACCAAATTTTAGCGCCTGGTGGTTTAGTGGGTAATTACGGTGCTCCAGTCAGATTGAGCCAGTAAAGGTTTATATCCAAGGGATGGTTGGGGTTTATTGCTCACATAATGCCACTCAGGGATGAGTGAGGCTGGTCACTCTCATCTTAAATGTCAGGACCAACTTCTCTAGCCCCAGGCTCCTACACTCCTCTGTGGGGCGACATGGGATTGGATGATGGATGGATGGATGGTGTACATTTAAGTGACAGTGGGAAATCTCCATTTGACAACTTTCTCAATCAGCATCTCTGTAATCCATTGAGGTTAATCCAAGATGTGATGGCAAGCTATCTAGCAGAGATGTGCCACACATAAACAGGTACCCCTCCAAATTCAAAGAAATGGCCTCAGACAATACTGAAGGCTCTCCATCACACTTACAAGATCCCCTGAGAGGTGACTCTGTCACAAGAGAACTCTGCCTCACTGAAGGACTCTATCTCACAGCTGCTGGCAGACTCCAAACTCCAGGGAAGCAGTCATGCTCCTCAAGTTGGGGAATCACAGTAGCTGAATTCTTCCTCTGATGGTAAGCAGGAATATGGCCCAAGAGAGAACAAAGTACTGTACCTCCGGATACACCAGTGCCTCCATGAAACAGGGACAGCTAAGGGGTTCCTGGTGGTGGCTGGAGTCTAGACAGTTTCTTCATTGTCAGGTTAGTTAGAAACAAACTGCCTGAACTTATGGAATTCATGGCTATATAAGATTTTGATGTTTTGGTCATCACAGTCATAGATTCATAGTGATTGTTGAGATTATGTTGGAGACTTTGAAATTAATAGTTACAAAATATTTTATAAAGACAACACTACACGAGAAGGGGGTGCGAATTTAAAGATGTCAGCGACAACTTAAATCCTGTTGACTGTAAAATTTGATCAGACCAGGAAATGTTAGGGACAAACCTTCATCTAACCAACACTACATGTATGTTACTTCTTGTATACAGGCCTCTATATCAGCTAAATGACATGGATGAAGATATGTACAGATGCTTGAGCTGCACTGTTAGTGGTAAAATGTCTATAATTCTTGGTGACTTTAACTGTAACATACACTGGGAAGACAGAACACATGCTGAAGATTGGTGTCTTGTAGACTATGCTAATGAAAAAAATTTGTCCCAGTGGGTAAATGAATCAACTAGAGGCAACAGTATCCTAGATCTTGTGTTTGCTACAATTATGAAAGTGTTAACAGCCTATCTTTCTCTATGCAGTTCCCCTGGACCAACATTAAAGAAAACTAAACATCTGTCGAGCTGACTCTGCAGGTTTTAGAGTTTCATGAGTGCTGGACTAGAGGGCAATGATGTCAATGAAATGTATCACACATTTATCCATCCATCCGTCATCCAATCCAACTTTGCCCCATACGGTGCGTAGGAACCCAGGGCTAAGCAGACTGGTCCTGACATTTTAAGATGAGAGTGACCAGACTCACTCATCCCTGAGTGGCATTACCTGAGCAATAAACCCCCACCACCCCTTGTATATAAACCTTCACTGCCTCAATCTGATTGGAGCACCTCAATTACCCACTAAACCACCAGGTGCCATAATCTGGTTATATAGTTACCACCCAGCGTAGTAAGTGGTTTCCTGGTGTACAGGATACCATTTGGCTTGTCACTCAGTGTAGAGTCACCCACAGGCAGAAGGAGGAGGAAGGAATGAATGAAAGAAAGAGAGAAGAGGATGGAAGGAAAGAAAGATGGAGGAGAGGAAAGGGCAGACACCTGAGAGCAGCACTACACTGAGTGAGTGGATGGCGAGTGCCCCCACCTATTAAATGAGCAATTTTCAGAATGACAGGCACCCTCTTAAGTCCAAACAGCCAAACTCAATATTAAAAAAAAAAAAGAAAAAAGGGCTAAGCAATGAAACAACCAGAGCAAGAAAAGAGAGAAAGGTTCCATACAAGAGGGCCCAAAGCAGCCAGGACCAAAATTATTTGGACTCCTTCAAAACTATATTATGTATAAGTGAAGTCTCTGATGATGCTCGCAAAAATAAATATATAATGTCTTCTGTGTGACTCTCTCGGTTCACCCTACTTCCCCTCCCCACTCATACTCCATCCCTCCTCTTCCTTACTACTCACACTCCATTCCTTCTCTTCCTCACCACTCACACTCCATCCCATATCTTCATCACCACACATCCCAACCCTCTTCATCACCATTCACATCCCATCCCTCTTCCTCACCACTCACATCCCCATCCTATCTCTCACCATTCACATTCCAACCCTCTGCAGCACCACACACACCCCATCCCCCTTCCTCACCACACCCATCCCAATCTCTAACCGTTCACACTCCAACCCTTTTCCTTACCTTTCACACTATATCCTCTCCCCTCATCATCTGTAAACCATATCCTCTCCCCTCACCACCCTTACCCCATATCCTCTCCCCCTCACCTCTCATTCCCCAAATTCTCTCCTCTAACTACTTACACCCTAGCTCTTCTGCTCTCATCCCCACACCCTAACTCTAGCTTCACACACTCTCTTACCTCAGGGTGTTGTGCCAATATCTGCTGGAGCTTGTCCCAGTCAGCAGAGCCAATGCCAGATGAAGCTGCCACAAAATCTAGTGTTGTCTTGTCCTCCTTGAAGGCTTCTGCCCATTCCTCAATGCTATAATGTTTGTGTATTGTTGTGAAGCATTTGTGCTGCAAGAAGATAGGAAAAAAAAAATTAATAATACTGTAACAGTTTTCAGTTTGACTTCTGTTTTGAATGTAACATGGGTCAGATGATTTCAAATGATAGCATTCCTTCATCTTGCTCTGTCCTACACCAGCTCTCTAGTAATACCTCTCTATCTAAGGTCAGCACACACCATCTCATCCCTTTTGTCTACTGGCCAGAGCCTCAGTGTTTCTACACCTTCTCATCTATCTGCTTGGGTCCATCCTCTCAACATGTCCAAACCATCTTACTCTTCTTTCTACTTCCTTCCTGATGCTCTCCTTTCTCAGTTCTTATGTCCTGTCATCCAGCTTCACTTCACATACCCATCAGATCATTCTCATGTTATCTTTTTCAAGTCTGACTATATTCTTCTCTTTTACATCCCAATTTCACTACCATATGACATTCATAACACAAGAATCAAACACTTTCCCTTTTGTGGACACTAAGAACACTTGGAAGTGATGCAAATGTGTGACAATTCTCTTGAACTTTTTCCAACCACTGGCCACCCATCCAATGGCACCCTACTCAGCACCATCCCCTGCACTGATGACACCACCAAAGTAGGATAATTTGCCCGGAACCTCATGGGACCTATCTCCTATCATCATAAATCTTCATTGGTCTTCTGCCAAGTGTTGTGGCAGTGCTCCTAAATCTACCACATCCGAAATCCACTACCAGTCTCAAGCAAACCACACTTCACTAAATCTCTTGTAAAACCAGTAACTGCAACCAGCACAGAAAATATCATTACAACCCACACCCTTCCTTCGTAAAGCACATGGCCAATTACCCAAATCTGAAGCCAGCCCAATGTCACAACCACAGGTCATGACTTCAATCTTCCCAATATATACTACTGCGAACTCTGAACTGCATACCTTATCTCCACTTTCATAATTTTTCATCCAGTTTTTCCATAATCTTTACCATCAACATGAGAAATCTACACAAAAGAATTCCTATGGGGCAACTTCCTTGGGAAGCTTGTTATAATGCCTCCTTTACCATTATGAACAGCAGTGGACTCAGGACTGAACCCTGATAATTCTCACCCTTAACCCCAGATTCTTTGTTCTAAGTTCCATTCACTCTTATGCTACTTTTAACATTGGCATACATCACCAAAACCGCCAGCCATCTCAATGTCCACCGTACTACTCCTTTTGGGACTCCATGAAAAGCTTCTTCCATGTCCAAAAAACACAGTACAATCTCTCGCCCTTAACCAAGTACTTCTCCCACAGTTGTTTTACAATATATATTGCACCTATGCTTATCCATCCTGGCATAAAACCAAAAATTTCTACTCATTCCCTAACCAATTTGCCCATTACTCTTTTCATCACTCTCATGGCATGAGCCAATGGTTTCAAGCCTATAATTTCCTTGGTCTAATGCATTACCCTTACCTTCAAAGCAGCTCAAAATGGAGCTGGACCTTCACTCCCTGAGTGTCACACAGTTATGTACAACTGTGGCTACGTCAAAGAAAAGTTCAATACACAGTTCATCAGATGCCACAACTCTTCAACCAAGATACTTGATGGTTCTGTTGCTTTACAATTTTTCATTTTGGTTAATGGCTGCTTGACCCAACCTCGCTCTATCTAAACAGCCAGCCCTTGTCTTGGTTCAGATGACATTAAATCATCTTTTTTTCCACTCAAACTCCTCGTTCAACAGCCAACAATAGCAGCTCTTCCTTGCATCTCACTTACATCACTTCAAATACATTTATCACTTACTACATCTTGACTTGTTTGGTTTACCTGCTTTGCAACTGTATAAATATCACCCATATTTTCTGAACCTTTCACTTTCTTCCAGTTTCTCTGCTTTACAGTAAATACTTCCTACTTAGCCTACATAATTTTCCTACATATGGATCCTATGAGGTGGGAAAGAATACACACCCTTTTCTCAGTGACATTAACACACAAAACAAATGATAAAGAACTAAATAATGCAACTCCTCAGATTACAGCAGCAGACTGCTGTCCTTATACTTAAAATGTATCAATTAAAACACAGTTGAGAAAAAAGTACAGTATTGTAATACAAATTTTGAACTTGCATATATACCAAGATGTAAATCTTGCCACTCTCTGCATATAAGCTAGATATGAAGGCCTAGTCTGCATGCCTCAGAAAAATGCTGTTATAATGCAATGTGTTATTAGAGTACGAAGGGAAGGTTGTGTTAAAATATGATATGGTAATGTCATTAACCCTTATTTCCTCAAACCTACTCCTACTTGATTTTAAGGAATCGGAGAGAAAAAAAAAAACATATTTACAGAATTCACCTACTGTAAAATAAATTCAAAATCTTATGAGAAAAAGTACTGTAATTTGCATCCCAATCACTCCACAACTGGACCCTTTCCACTTCTCTCTAAACCCAACCCCCAACTAAATTTTCTGGACAAAAATTATACCAAAGAATTTAGCACATTCTTAACTGAATTTCAAGCATGCTACAAACAATATAAAGCCCAAGATGTTAAACAGCAACAAAGAAATATTTTTTAAAATGACAACAAAAATGCTGCCTCTATAAGGAAACATTAACATCTGTACACATGGCTACAATACATTTTGATATGACACTTTTTACTGCTGCTACACTGCACGCCCTTTACTGTGCTGTATAGGCTGTAAAGTGATGTTTGATTAGTCTAAAACAAATGAAACCTGTGAATTACCCACCAGAAATATAAGCCTACAGTTAGACATCTTTGATTGCTGGTATCGTTATTGCAGTTTTCTTGATCGTGGCCTTACAAAAAAATGTACAGTAAAACATCAATATAACGGACATCAATAGACCTGAATTCACAAGGAGCTACCGGACTAATTCTTATATATCGGCAAAAGTCCAATGAAGCCAGAAGCAGTCTGGACTGCCTGACCACTTCAGCTACGTTCACCACAGTAAGGTAAATAAAAGGCATGTTTATCAGTGTACAGTACAGCATTATTACATATACTATAACATTTGATTATTGTAGTGAATCTATAATACAGTGCAGTACTGCAGTGGTGGTGAAAAGTTTAAAAACCATTGGTGCAATCCAGACTAATTTTGATATACAGTAGAAAAAGTCCGAGTTAGCAGGGGAAAGTCCAGATGTCGCTTTTAGCGGAATTTTGCTTTTTTCGGAATGACTAGGGCCCCAGTTAGTCCGTTATAATGAGATTTTACTGTATTACCTTTCAAAATTACAGATAAAATCATCTTGACTGCAGACAGGAAGTAACAATAAATCATCATCATTCGAACCTCCTTTCCCACCCTAGGGCAGGGTGAGGAGTAGCAACATCCAGACAGCCCAAATTTACCCAATCCAATAGGCCACACTTTCATTCACTCATCATTCAAGCCCCCAGAATCCTGGCTCTATCGGATACGCCAAAAACATTCACCATGTTCCACAGCTTCATATAAACGTATCCATTAGAGTTAATCCGGACGCTGCCATGTTAAAAAGGGGTGCCAAATCCCTGATCATGCACTTCTCACATCATTCATCCAGCCAGCTCGATCTCTTGTCAGTTCCCTTGCCTCATCGACTTCCAAAGCTCTCCTCCTCACGCACTCATCACCATATCTCCCCACCTTCTCCTTGGCCTACCTCGCCTCCTCCCTCTTTCAAATTCACTCAGATATAACTTTTTCACCACTCTGTTGTTATCCATTCTCTCCATATGACCATACCATCTCAGTACACTCTCTTCAATTCTGGTGTCCATAGAATTCCTCACTCCACATTTTTCATGAATTACATTATTCTATATCCTATCCACTCTCTGTACTCCACATACATTCCTCAGGAGTCCCATCTCCACTGCTCTTACCCTGACTTTTCATTTTCATGCCACACCATTGTCTCACATCCATATGTTAAAGTTGGCATGAACACACCTTCATGTAAGCCTTGTGCAGCTGCAACACTCAAGCCTCTGCTTCTTATCATGGCCTTCATTGCACCAGCTACTTTTCTTCCTTGTGTCACTCTGCTTTCAACTTCTTTTGCACATTTTCCTCTCTTTTCTATCACTGTACCCAGATATTTGAACTCTCTCACCAATTCTAGTCTCTCTCCATTTCACTGTAACATTGCACTGGGAGTCACCTTCTCTCTCAATAACCATCACTTTACTCTTTCCTACATTAAATCTCAAGGCACATCAGCAAAACTCTGCACTAGCCTACCAAGTCTCTGTCTGGTATTTGTAAGCAGTACTGCATCATCAGCATACAACAAATCTGAGATATTCCATCCATTACCATTCATTATCAATGCCATCCCCCTCTCCATTCCTCATGTTTTGACTTCTCTCATCACCCCATCAATATATATATATAGTGAACAACCTTGGGGACATTACACAACTTTGTTGCATGCCCACACCAATCACGGACCATTCACTTAGATGCCCATTAACCCTTACACATGTTTCACTACCATCATAAAAACTCTTCAAGGCACCTAGCAGCTTACCACCTACACTGTCTATCTATCTATCTATCTATTGCCAGACGCCATAATCCCGTAAGGGGTGGCCATTTGACTCTGAGTTATTTGTTTTACAGGGAGGGGCACTAACCCTCCACCAACCCACTTGTTGACACGTAGGGAGCACGTATGGTTTGGTTATATGGTTACCACCCAGCGTTGTAAATGGTTTCTTGGTTTACAGGAAACCATTTGGCTTGTCACTCAATGTAAAGCCACCTGTAAAGGAAAGAAAAGCAATAAGAAGTGACAGGAAAGATGGGAGAAATAGGAAGAGAGGAGGGCAGGCTCAGAAAGAGAATGATAAAGGCTAAGGAAGAAGTAGGCAGCACTACATCAAGTGAGTGGATGATGGTCGCCACCACCTACCACTACCTACACCGTACATGTGCAAAACTTTCAACAATCCTTCTCTGTCCACTTTGTCGTATGCTTTTTCCAGATCCATGAATACCATAAACACCTTAAGGTCCTTCTAACAAGCCTTCTCTGCTACCTGTCTCACTGCAAATATTTGATCCACACATCCTCTGCCACTCCTAAAGCCACCCAGTTCATCACTCACTAGGATTTCTGATATCTCTCTTACTTTCTCTATAATAATTCTCCTAAATACTAGCCCTACCACACTCAATAAACTTATGTCATGATAATTCTTGCACTTGCTTCCCTGATAAGAGGGCCGTGAGAGGACGACGTGGAGGTTTGTCAAATTATATGACTGTGGTATGCAATATCAAGCTAAGAGGAGTGAGGTGGATCTGGAGAGAGAGGAGCAGTCAGGGAGAAAGACTGAATGTTAAGAAGCTGAGTTTCAAAGAAATGGCAGAGGAATACAAGACCAAAATAGAGGAGGAGTTAGAATCAGTGAACTAGAAGGAAATGGATCTGGACAGCCTGTGGAATACATAAAGGCATTGCTTAGTTTAAAATGCTAAAGCGGTGCGTGGTGTGGCAAGAGTAACAACAAAAAGAAAGGTACAACATGGTGGGATGATGACGTTGAGTCCAGTGGAGGAAAAGAAGAAAAAGTGGCTAAAGTGGTTACAGGAAAGGGATTCAGTTGAAATACGAACTGAATATATTGAGTGCAAGAATTAAGTAAAGAGACTAGTGAAGAGGAAAAAGAAAGAGGTAAATGATGATCTTGGAAGAAAAATGAATGCAAACTACTCTGAAAATAGGAAATTATTCTGGAAACAGGTACGGAAATGTAGAAATGAAAGCGGAAAGAAATGTGATGGTGTAAAGGATGTAGGTGGTAAATTATTAACCCATGGGGATGAAGTAAGGACTAGATGGAAAGAACATTTTAAAAGCCTGATGAATGGGAACAGAGAGAGCAGCTGGGGGTGTGCAGAGAGGGAATGCAGTGCCAGGAGACGTGACACTCGCACAGGTGAAGAGTGCTGTGAAGCAGCTGAAAAATGGGAAAGCAGCTGGGGTTGATGAGGTATATGCAGCGATGATTAAGTGTAGTGGAGAGAGTGGAATGAAGTGCTTGTTGGAGATAATTATGTAAGAAGGCATGGATGTGTAAAACTGTGCCAGTAGAGTGGAAAAAGGCTGTGACTGTACCCCTGTACAAAAATAAGGGTGAGTGAAGCGAGTTATTTGAGATGAGCATGTGGAGTAACAAGGAGAGACAGACTGACAAATCATCATCATCATCATCATCATCATCGTTTTTCATCTTTCTGTTCCCATATTCAAACTGGGGTTGGACGTGTGATGGCTTTTCTCCACTGCTTCCTATCCTGGATTAAATCTTCTCCAATACCCAGTCTTTCCATTTCTTGCATTACAACACTTTTCCAGTCTTCTTAGGTCTTCCTGGCAGTCGATGTCTCACTACTTCCAGTTCCTCTGCTGTTCTCACACAGATCCCTTCCTCACTGACTGACAAATGAGGAAGTGAAGGAGCATTGCGGTGTGGATGTGGATGCGATAAGAAGCATTAGGAGAAACACATTACCGTGGTTTCGCCATGTGGAGAGAATGGAGAGTGAGAGACTGACGAGGAGAGTGTATGTGAGTGAGGTGGAGGGGGGAAGAGGGAGGGGGAGGCGGTGGCTCAATCGGTAGAGAGGTGGCCCACGGACCCAGGTTCGAATCCTCGCTGGGGCAAGGAACAGTTTAAGGATTTGAATTTCAGCAAAATCAGGCTTTACTGATCTACCAGAAGACCCGCCGACATGTCGTAAAAATACCCCCGCTAATACCAATACACCAGTCCGGTATGAGACAGCCCTGGCATGTATTCAATATGGACTGTGGGTGTTAGCGCCGAAGTGGTGACATGGTATGTAAGAGGACTGTTGGGCCATGATAGCAGGCTGTGAAGCCTATGCCCAGAGTCGGACAAATAAAAAATAAAAAAAAAAATGAGATAGAGGGATGAAGTGGAGAGGTACAGTAAACCCTTGATAAGCCAAACTATATGGGGCTCTACCCTGGTTCGAATTACCGAATTTTCCGGCTTACCGAATTTTCACCCCCCAAAATTGCTAAATTACCGAATTATCACCCCCCAAAATTGCTAAGACAATACCTATTACTTGTCCTTTCAACACTAAATTAAAGAAGCATATATAAATAAATTAGTTATGACAAAAAACAATATAGTGCATTTAATATACAGTAGGAGCAGAAAGTGTTGACGCCATCTTAAAAAAAGAAAACATTCTTGTGGTTAGCAAGGAGAAACAAATAAATTAACACTCACCATTGAATTTAGTATTTACTGGCATTCCCCTTCACCTTTATTATCTTCTTAAGGCGTCTGGGGAGACTGATGGCGTAGTTTTGCAAAACAGATGGACTAAAACTGCTCCATAGCTGCAGTCTCAAGTTTAGGCAAAGATGATGTGTCCATACTACGCAGCTGCCGCTTCATGTGCGCCCATAAATTCTCAATGGGATTGATATCTGGGCTGTTTCCGGGCCAATCTCGAATAAAGGGAACCTCACAGTCTGTTAGCCACTGTTTCACTGACTTTGCAACATGTGCAGGGGCAGAATCTTGCATAAATACTCTTGCCTTGGTTTTATCAAAAGAGTCACTTAAAACATCACATAAGAGCTCCAAATAATTGTTCTGGTTCACTTTTTCATTTGCAGGTAGAATTACCAACCTACCAACACCATAATATGTAAAGCAGCCCCAAGCCATGAGTGAGGCTGGGTATTTAACAAACTTGGAAGTGTACTTAGGATCCAGGGGGTCACTGCCTGGTTTGCGGTACACTCGTGATGAAGGGGTACCAGTGACAGTAAATGTTGACTCATCACTCCAAAGCACAGTTTTCCATTGCTCCTCACTCCAGGCAAGATATTTCTTACAAAAATTTACTCTCTTTTTCTTCTGAAGTGCAGTTAGCAGTGGTTTTTTACGAGCACAAAAACTCCTGTAGCCCAGATCGTCATGCAACAGCTGCTGCACACTTCTGACAGACACATCTGCCAGCAACTGTGGGTTCTTTTCTTTTAAATCCCGTGCTGTTAGCCTTGGATCCTTGCTAACTTGCCTTGAGATCAGCTGACGGGTCCTGAAGGTTGTCTTACGAGGTCTCCCAGGCTTGGGAAGTGGAGTGGGAGGAATGGCCTCCCCACTGTCCTTGAACCGCTTCACCAGTCTCTGCACTGTCCTCAGTCTAACACCATCTGATTTGCAATAAATGGGAGTTTGTGGCCAGCTTTGTATAAAGTAATCACTTCCACACGTTTGTCCTTGCTTGTGGTTACTTTAGGCATGATGAGAATGTGGTAGGTAACCAAATAACTGTGTTATTTGAGTCAAAACATGCCCTCGTGGTGCATCACACACAGAGACAATCCTCCTCCTGTGGCTGCCCAAACATTACTGAGCCTGCTCCTGTGGTGCCAAACCTATCAAGCAGGGTTGCCAGCTCCCGTTGAAAAAGCGTCAGCTCATTTCGCATCACAGGGGAGGGTAGTATTGACCCTACTTCACTTAACGCGAAAAAGAATGA
>JAGKTI010005618.1:0-16171 GCA_018397915.1 Birgus latro | reverse complement strand
AAAAAAAAAAAAAAAAAAAAACTTTCATCTCACGTCCTCTGGTAAGTTAGCATCCCACATTCTTTGTTCAATGTCGCGGTTCCCAACACATTTCGGACCGACAAAGCATACAGTTATTTCTGCTCTTTACAGCTGAGTGTACATTTACTGTTCATTCTTTGTTCGTTGTTATGTGTATGTGTGAGACAGTATTGATACAAATAATTATGTATTTCCATTAACCCCTTCACAGCTGCCATCCTTGAACAGTGCATTACTGTACCGGTGTCAGTGACGCTGAGTTAGGGAGCTATAAAATCTGCGAACAATTATGGGAAGGGAACGAAGGTCACTGGTATGGTTACACAAACTGCTGTACCATCCCAAGCAGCCAGGCAGTCACTTCATCCCAGATGTTTTCGTTGATATGTTTAAATGCTAATGTAACATGTGCCCTAATTTTATTCTTTCACGATTCATAGCAAATCAGANAAAAAAAAAAAAAAAAAAAAAAAAGTGCACCAGACGAGTCTTACCACATCTGTGAGAAAAAGAAACTGATTTTAGAACTTAGAAAAAATGGTTCCAAGGCCTGCCACGGGAGCACGCAAATTTTTGAACTCACTGCCATTGAGGGGGTTAAACATACGCTTTACTGTAAGCAGTAAAAGCACCTCACCAAATCAGTTCATCCTGATATTCTGTAATGTTTTTCTGATTATTTCTAGGTTGGCAAATAAACATTTCGTGTTAAATCTCTTTCCTCGTTGTTTTTACCTGCTCTGCTGGTGACAACTCTTGTTGTTAGTTAACATAATGGCAGAAGGTACTGTTCTGATCTAATTGTTTAACCAAACCTGGCCTAACTTAGCTTAACTGCACCTGATAATTTACTAACTTAATCTCCAGTTTGGAAGTTGGGAAACGAAATCCACACTTGGGTATGTTGAGTTTCTTCCAATGTGCTGGAAAACAATCGTAGGTACAGCTTCAAGAACGTGGCGATAATAACAAGGAAGAAATTTTTCAGCAAGATAAAAAAATCTACCCAACTGAAACTAGAAAAATACAGAAATAAGCAGGATGCATATGCAAAGATTTGGTAAGGTCTTTCTGCTACATTAAGTGTACATTTACCGGTAAATAAATCAGTCTAACAGTACTTGTTTTTTGTTTCCGCCGGATTAATCATGATTTCGGACTATTCAGTCACCCCTTCACACCATACAGTAAGCACGGAAAGTGTTGACGCCATCTTAAAAAAAGAAAACATTCTTGGGGTTAGCAAGGAGAAACAAATAAATTAACACTCACCATTGAATTTAGTATTTACTGGCATTCCCCTTCACCTTTATTATCTTTTTAAGGCATCTGGGGAGACTGATGGCATAGTTTTGCAGAACAGACGGACTAAAACTGCTCCATAGCTGCTTCACTGCAGCCTCAAGTTTAGGCAAAGATGATGTGCCGCTTCATGTGCGCCCATAAATTCTCAGTGGGATTGATATCTGGGCTGTTTCCGGGCCAATCTCGAATAAAGGGAACCTCACAGTCTGTTAGCCACTGTTTCACTGACTTTGCAACATGTGCAGGGGCAGAATCTTGCATAAATACTCTTGCCTTGGTTTTATCAAGAGTCACTTAAAACATCACATAATAGCTCCAAATAATTGTTCTGGTTCACTTTTTCATTTGCAGGTAGAATTACCAACTCACCAACACCATAATATGTAAAGCAGCCCCAAGCCATGAGTGAGGCTGGGTATTTAACAAACTTGGAAGTGTACTTAGGATCCAGGGGGTCACTGCCTGGTTTGCGGTACACTCGTGATGAAGGGGTACCAGTGACAGTAAATATTGACTCATCACTCCAAAGCACAGTTTTCCATTGCTCCTCACTCCAGGCAAGATATTTCTTACAAAAATTTACTCTCTTTTTCTTCTGAAGTGCAGTTAGCAGTGGTTTGTTACGAGCACAAAAACTCCTGTAGCCCAGATCGTTATGCAGCAGTTGCTGCACACTTCTGACAGACACATCTGCCAGCAACTGTGGGTTCTTTTCTTTTAAATCGCATGCTGTTAGCCTTGGATCCTTGCTAACTTGCCTTGAGGTCAGCTGACGGGTCCTGAAGGTTGTCTTACGAGGTCTCCCAGGCTTGGGAAGTGGAGTGGGAGGAATGGCCTCCCCACTCTCCTTGAACCGCTTCACCAGTCTCTGCGATTTGCAATAAATGGGAGTTTTTTGGCCATCTTTGTATAAAGTAATCACTTCCACACGTTTGTCCTTGCTTGTGGTTACTTTAGGCATGATGAGAATGTGGTAGGTAACCAAATAATGGTGTTATTTGAGTCAAAACATGCCCTCGTGGTGCATCACACACAGAGACAATCCTCCTCCTGTGGCTGCCGAAACATTACTGAGCCTGCTCCTGTGGTGCCAAACCTATCAAGCAGGGTTGCCAGCTCCCATTGAAAAAGCATCAGCTCATTTCGCATCACAGGGGAGGGTAGAATTGACCCTACTTCACTTAACACGAAAAAGAATGACGTCGGCAAAAAAGCGTCAATACTTTCCGCGCCTACTGTATAGCCCGGATAATCGAACTATCTCTGTAGTATGGTAGCTTACATTAAAAAAAAAAAAATTACCCACTCACTGATTTCTGCCAGTTTTATAAAAATGCCATACCGATGGGCAAAAGCTGTACAATATATACTTAGTCTTGTTCTAATACTGTTTTCTTTTCCCACTGTTTGGTGACATCACAGCTTCTGTCCACTCCCTGTATGTGAATCTGAAGAGAACAGACCTGTTCATATTTGAACCTCAGTACAGTACTAGTGTTGGTAAAACTGCCTCAAGGCATAATGAATTTTGTTGGCAAAACTGCCTCAAGGCATAACGAATTTTTATTAGAATGTCTCTAAACACTGATGAGAAGCCTTTAGGAACAGATTAGCCCCTTCTGGATGCCACTTACGTAACTCTTCTTCCTATCAAATTTTATTCAGCCTGGGAGAGTAACATACCAGTGAAGAATGAAGTGCACACTAAATGTTATGAAAAAGAGAAGGGAAGAATAATACATACAGTAACAAACTTACTGAAACTGTACTATGATCAGGATTTTGCAGCCAGCAAAATAACAAGCCTATTCAGAATGATGTGGTAAAGGAGTGAGCAAGAATGAGCTGAGGCAGAAGGGGAGGACTGCAGGGGCTGATGGACATTAAGGAGGAGGAAACTCTCCTGAAAAGTTCCTAAATCTGTCACAATGTATTCAATCACAAAAGGTACTCACATGCTGCATATGCTGGTACCAGTACTGTTATATCTGCTGACAACTGCAGAAAACTACAAAGAGTATTTTTAGTACAGTGTTCAAACCTTCGCCAGTGTTTTAGCCATCTCGAAGGTACCAACTGTGTCCATATTGGCAGCAATGATGGGTACACCAGTCCATGTCTGCTTGGAATTCCTGAAGGTGATAGTCCGGTCTAGGTCAACCTGACAGGGACATAAAAGGATACAGAAATAACTGTAGCGAAGATATCATGATACAACACTAATCTATGGTGGTTGCTGTACTGTACTCTACTGTACTGCACAAGAATGTACAATAAGACAAAGTAATTCAGTTATTCATGATTAGCCTCTGTATCACTCTACACATGTTTATTCAATATGCAGAAATCTGTGCTTATGAAGATATACAATATAGATAAAGAAGCTCTTTGTAAATTGCCAACAGAACAAAAATATAATGCATGTACATTGTACACTCCAGTTACTACAATCTTAAAAAGACTACAAACGATCTGTTATAGCCTAGACCAGGCATTTAAGTCAGTGTAGCAGTGGAATAGCTATGGAGGGGGTGGCTGTGAGCCAGAGAACCCTGTTGGATCCTTGGCTCCCCTCACTTGCCCCTTTCCATATTATTTAATACACTAAGAATCACTGGGGTCCCACTGAATTGGACTTGGCCTCCAATCTGGTGGAGACCTAACTGCACAGCCAATATATCACAGTACTGAGTACAACTACTGAAGTATCTAATGCACTTGGTACAATACACTATGGAAACTACAATAATGTACACCAAGTGTAATTGGTCAATAAAAAAAATGCTTCTTTGGGGATTTTGTTTAAAAATGGAATGATGATAATTTAACCCAGTATCCATATATCAAGGATTTTATAGCACTGACATGTAGTCCACATCATCCTTGCTTTATATGATCTAAAACAGCAAATGCATCCCACCATCCATACCCATTTCCTTCCATCACACCTGAAGCTTTAGGAATCCTACTCTTACTTTTGCCATACAAACTTAGGGAATGGAACAGCTGAAGAGTCACACTATCGTGAACATGAAATATGATACAAAAAATCCACACTGGTAGTGTGGGTTTTCTGGAGAGTGGAAGCTCAACTTGCAACTTATTCAATAAGTCTAAACAGTGAGGAAAAAGGCTGAAGTTCTCAGGAACCAAATGGCAGACTATCTATTCACAGACACATGCCTTAATATCCAGAGGGGGTGACCTTCACAAACTGCCTCAGTGTTACTCAATGCTTTTTCAACAGGCTGCCCTGCCTTCAATTCACAGCAGCCTCATTCATATACCTCTTCACCCCAATCCTTCACCTCATCCTCAGTGTCCCCTTCTCCCTTTTCCCTTCCATCTTACTCATATACACTCTCCAAGTCAATCTTTCATTCCCACTCTTCTCACATGGCCAAACTATCTCATATTGCTTCTAACTCCTTTAAGCATCCACATGAACATCACAATCTTCCTTAACTTCCTCATTTGTTTGTCTGCATCTTCGTTTCATTTCGTTTTTGAAGGCTCCAACATGCTTGCATGCGTCAGCCTTGGTCACCTAACTGCGGCTCTCCACGCTGCTTGATCCCTGGCAGCCTCCCTGTTCAGTCCTTTAATCCTTAAGTCACACTTAATGACCTCGTCTCATGTCTTTCTCGGTCTACCCCTCCCAACCCCTCCCCCAATATTAACACCTCTCACCCTCTGCACCCAATTATCATCCCCCATCCTCTCCACATGTCCAAACCACCTCAGCCTACCTCTCCTCATCACAACACCAATACACTCCAGTCCCATCCTACCTCTCAACTCTTCCATCGTAAACCCAGCCCTCCCAGACCTTGCATGCAGGGACGCACTGCACATCCACCTAATCATTGTCATTTCTGTACGTTTAAAACTGCGAATATCTTCTTCCTTTACTGCCCAGGTCTCACTACCATACAGCATCACACTCCTAACACACGCTACATACAAAGACCCCTTAGCACGTAAGGAGAGTCCTCTCAATGTCAGGAGAGGCAACAGCTCCCTGAACTTCTTCCAACCACTTCTCACCCTAGCAACCGAGCTAACTCCAGCCCCACCTCCAGCACATAAAATGTCTCCCAAATAACAAAACTCCTCTACACACTCAAGAGACTCACCTGCAAGTTCAACCCTCTCACACCTAACAATCTCCACCTGCTGTCCCCGACACGCCGCACACATGAAATCAGCATCGTCTCGCAGTCTACCTCTAATACCACTACATCTCTTGTGCACCCATTTATCATAAACACTACACAAGATGGAATTACTTCCCACACCCTTGTGGCAAACTGCACATGGCCACTCTCCCTCTCCTCTGATTGTACCGCCACCAACCCTAGATATCATCATTTTTGTTTTATCTGCATTTACCCTTAAGCCCTTGTACCCCATACCATCTCTCCACATCTTAAATCTTTCCTCCGCCTCCTTTTCATTCTCTGCAGTCAACACCAAATCATCAGCATACAACATTTCCCATGGGAGTCCATCTCTGAAGTCACGTGAGAGGGCTTCAAGCACCATGATAAAGAAAAAGGGACTCAAAACTGACCCCTGATGCACACCAACATTCACAGAAAACTCATCACTCAAAGCTCCATTCACTCTTACCTGGGTGCGAGCATCCACGTACATGGCCATAACCATCCTAACCAGCCACTCTTCCAACCCTAGCTTTCTCATTGCCCACTTCACCACCTCTCTAGGGACTCTGTCATAGGCCTTTTCCAAATCAACGAAAACAAAATACAATTCCCTTTTCTTTCCAATATATTTTTCCTGAAGCTGTCAAACAATGACTATGGCATCAGTGGTCCCCCTGCCTGGCATAAACCCAAACTGCATCTCATTGATATTCACTCTTTCTCTAATCATACCTTCTAGAACTCTCTCCATTACTTTCATTATCTGATCTAAGAGCTTTATACCTCTGTAATTTCCCCTTTCCAGGGCATCACCCTTCCCTTTGTACACATTTACAATTACACTCTTCAGCCAATCATCTGGGACTACACACTCATATATAATCATATTTATCAGGTCAGTGACTAACCTCACCCCAGTATCTCCTGAGGCCTTCATACATATCAACACACTCATCTCAAATAACTTATTTCCGTTCCTCTCTCTGGGAAAGTCTTATTTTCTTTCATGGACTTGGCCCTTTCACTACCGATGACATCACTTGACGCCCAACCGTGGTACTGTCACTGACGTTAAAATAGCAGGCTTTAATAAAAAACTATGAGCAATATTCCCGGAACTATCAAGTATGTCATTTACCTTTAAGCACCCTCTGCTCACCATCCACACTGTCACCATGTTTTTATATATACAATACTGCAAGCATGAATAGCACTCCAACAGAAATGCACATGACGATATTGTACAGCATTCTGTGAGCACAGCTCTGTCTGCTTGTGTCGGCATTGGTGTCGCAGGAGAAGTACAAAACTGAGAAACAAAGCAGGATTGACATTGATAACGCATACTGAGTCATCCCCACCACACATGAGAAATCAGCCGGCAGAGTGGAATATTATGTATGGGCCACCCCGTGCTGAATATTCATATACCGGTACCAGTATGTATTCATAATAATATACTGTATGACACTGTTTTTGATGTGCATACTGCTCAAATACTGTACTGTATTTGTGAACATTATTAGTTGTCATTTGTAGTAGATGGGGGTGCTCACCATCCACTCACTCAATGTAGTGCTGCTCTCGGGTGGCTGCCCTTTTCTCTCTTCCTTCCTTCTTTTTATGTCCTTTCTTCCTTCTTTCTTTCCTCTTCCTTCTGTCTATGGGTCACTCTACACTGAGAGACAAGCCAAATGGTTTCCTGTACACCAGGAAACCATTTACCGTACTATGCTGGGTGGTGACCATATAACCAAACTATGGCACCTGATGGTTTCTTGGGTAATTAAAGCGCTCCAATTGGATTGAGCCTGTGTTGGTTTATATCCAAGGGGTGGTCGAGGTTTATTGCTCACACGATTCCACTCAGGGATGAGTGAAGCTGGTCGTTCTCATCTTAGATGTCAGGACCAGCTTGCCTAGCCCCGGGCTCCTACACTCCTCATGAGGCAACACAGGATTTGATGATGATGAGGAGGAGGAGGATTAGTTATAATTAAATCTCATTACAGCACACAATACACAGCTCATAAACCTTCATGAGTCTCTGGCCCACACTGTGAATACTGTACTTTTAGGAAAAATAATAACTCCAATTCTTTCCAATGAAAATATAGACATTTCCCTTTAATGATATGTACTGCACCATTTTATGATCTATAGCTCAAATACTTGCGTACAGAAAATAAATCCCCAAAATGGGTACAGTATATACACAATATACAAACAACCCCAGTATCTGAATGACTGAAAATCTGTAGTGCCCTTGGTGTAGGAAAAAAAAAAATCTGATCTCCATTTTTCTTTTATCATACCATATTGATGCTGTAAAACTGGAAAAACAGAACAGATACAGTAGTGTCCGAATTAGTTCAAGATATTGAAATGGCATTAAATTTGGTGGTAGTAATAGTAGAAGTTGCGACCCCAGGCTCATCTGGACATGAATCCAGTGGACTGCAGGCAACAATCTTCCTTTTGAGATAAGGAGGATGCCAAGGGATATTTTCATTACAGGTACCAAGCAGCAGAGATGCCTGGCTATATCAGTGCCATTACATGAAGGCATCGCGCACCAGCACCAATGAATGTGGAAGACTAACAATCTGGCTACCGTATACTGTAAGTGGAGTGATGTTCTGCCTCAACCTCCAACAAGTACAGCCAGAAAGTTTCCAACAGCTGACAGTCCATTTACTACTTCATGTGCTCTATGAACTTACTGCAAAATATCACAGTGCTAACAGGAAAGAAAAAAGCCATTACAACAAATTCATAACATTTAAAATCAGCATGATAATTTACAATGCAGTACTTATACAGCACAAAACTAATGCCATGCAGACACAGTGTATATGATATGTAAAATATATTACGTGTGTGTCCAGGGCGGTGCAAGCATCCACCTCCTGAAAACATTTCTACATTATTACACAAATTACTTATTGTCCACAACACAAACAAACCAAGAACCTCTGAAGCAACAGTCAAACAGTATATTCTGAGATATCATTCTTGCAAGCCTTCATCCAAATCCAATATTCCAAAAATAACAGGCAAGATCCTAACAACAGAATGAAGAATGCACAAAGAAGCTATGCCTACTACAGTAAAACATTAACAAGGTACCCAGTGGAATGAGCCATACATCCATTTATTCACTGCCCATGCCTTTAGAATTTTCTCATGATTAAGCTGCTTTCCAGGAGTGAAGCTCTGCACAAACACTGCAGCCCACCATCCTACACATCCTAACACACAGCCAATGATCTCAATGAAAAAAAACTCATGGATAAACACACACGCACAGAATGGCGGGATCTCATTCAAGAAAAACCTAATTTTCTAAACATCCTCAACAACCACCATACCATAACATACCTCCACACACATTAAATGAAAGAAACTCCTCCCCTGACCTCACTTTACATATTGCCACATTTGCCATGCAAACCACCTAGAAAGCAGTATATGACCTCTCATCTGATCAGGCCATCATAATCATTACAGTACCTCAACATAATCATTACCCAGCCATAATTATACCATAAAATAAATGCAAACTCAGTCAAAAGCATAAAAACTAGAAGAGTAACTGGGCACCAGTAGCAGACTGCACCACTAAACTGGCCCAGGCATTTTTCCATCAGGTTGGCCCACATTTTAAATGATGCAAGTCTAAGTGAGTGTGGAAAGAGTGGGCAATGAGTGAGCCAGGATGCAATGGGGGGAATGAATGAGCCAGTGGAGAGTGGGTAGATGAGTGAATAGAGAGTGAGTAGTAAGTGAATAAGTAGGGGAAAGAGTGGGGAGTGAGTGAGTGGGGAATGTGTGGAAAATGATTGTGTGCAAGTGGGAAGTGAATGAGTGAGTTGAGCATGATGAGTGAGTGAGAATAAGAAGTGAGTAAGAATAAGAAGTGAGTAAGAATAAGGAGTGTGTAAATATGGAGTGAAATATTATGAAGTGAGTGGGGAGTGAGTGGAATATGATCAAATAAGTGAGTGACTGTGCAAGTGGGAAATGGGAGGGAGGGAGGGAGGGAGGGAGGGAGAACAGGTAGTGGGGAGTGTGAGTGGGTTAGGAGTGAGACAGTGAGTTGAGTGAATGAGAAGAGAGTGAGTACATGAGATGAGTGAGTGAATGAATGAGGAGTGAGTGAGTGATGAGTGGGTGTGAGTAGTGAGTGGGAGTGAGTGAGTGAGTGACTGAGTGAGCAGGCAGAGAGTGACTGAGTGATAAGGGAGTGAATGACAGTGAGTAGGAAGTGAGTGACTGAGTGAGTAGGAAGTGAGTGACAATAAGTAGGAAGTGAGTGAGTTGGCAGTGAGTGACTGAGTGAGTAGGGAGTGAGTGACAATAAGTAGGAAGTGAGTGAGTTGGGAGTGAGCGACTGAGTGAGTAAGGAGTGAGTGACTGAGTAGGGAGTGAGTGACTGAGTAGGGAGTGAGTGACTGAGTAGGGAGTGAATGACTGAGTAGGGAGTGAATGACTGAGTGAGTAGTGAGTTACTAGAGAGGCAATAGGATGTGAGTGAGTGAGTGGGGAGTGAGGGAGTTGTGAGTGACCAAGTGGGGAGTGAATGAATGTGTGAGGAATGGGGAGTGAGGAGTGAGTAATTAAATGACAGTGAGTGAGTCAATGAGGAGTGGGCGAGTATGTGAGTGGGGAGTGAGTGAAACAATGGGTGACATAACTGGTAGAGGAAGAGAGTGGGGCAGAATGAGTGGAGACAGAGCAATTAGGGACCAGGGAAGAGGAAGTGGATATAATAGGGGGTGAAGGAGGGGGTAAGTGGGGCTGGAGTATTGTGGAGATTTAAGTAGACAGCATGAGTGCAGAGGGAAGGAGGGAGGGAAGCAAGTGGGGGGAGGAGGAAAGAATGAGTGTGGAATGGTGGTAAAGTTGTATGGAGAGTTTTAGTGAGGAGAATGGAGGAGGAGAAATGAGAGAGGGAAGAGAATGAGAAAGAAGGAAATGAGTGGGAGGTGAAATGGAGCTTAGTTTTCCTGTAGGGGGGAGGGAAGCAGTTGGTGAGGAAGGAAAGGAGAGAGAGAGGGGGAGAGTAGGAAAAAGAGAGGGGAGGACAGGAAGAAAGGGGGAAGGAAGGTGCAGAAAGGAAGGGGTGTAAAAAGTAAGAGGATGTAAGGATAACGTGAGGAAAGGAGAGGAACAGAAGAGACCAGGGGAGAGGAAAGGAAAGGGGTGAGGAGCTGAGAGGAGGAATGTAGGGGGAGAGGAGGAAGAAAGGGATGAGAGACTAAGAAAAGAAGAAGGTTTGGGAAGGCAAGCCAAGGTATGATGGGCAAAATGAGAGTTGTAAACGTGACAAAAGAGAGCAGGAGGTATAGGATATGAGCAAGACCAAGATGAGGTGAAAGGAAAATGAAAGTGAGAGAAATGATGGGGGAAAGGGAGTAGGTTGATGGGATGATTGAGAAGTGTTGTAATAAGGTGAGGGAAGAGGTATTTGTTAAGGAGGAATGACAAGGAGTTCTACAGGAATACCCACCTATCTACCTCTGCTCTGTATTTTTACTGTATTAGCTTTATTCAGCTGGATTTGCTGTTGCTCAACCTGTTCTCTTAATGTAACTCACCCAATATTTCTTTTGTTAATTTTCTTATCTTGGTTGATTTCCTCATCAAAAATTAATTCTGATTCTTTCAACACACCATTCTCTGCTGCCAACTACAGTTCACATGTTTTGTACAGTATTTGTGGCCAATTATGAATGAGCAAGTTTCATATCTTTGCTGATTTAAACATCCTGAATATAACTTGGCCTCTATTTACACTCCATTATCTGCGGTCAATTACAAATTATCTCTTTCATTCTGTTGTATATCATCATGACAATATACCTACATTCACTCTATCTCAACTCATTCTGCCATCTACTCTCTTACCCTTCTTACCAACATAGTCATGTTTTGCAGTCATGGACAAAATTTTTTATTTTACAGCAAATGGAAGAACTCTTACAAACACTACATATCACTGGATACTGGCCCCCAGGAGAACTGGCTCATCAGGCATTTGCATAAATGCCCAAATATCAAGTCTGCCACTGCTAGGCACAGTCCACAGTTTCACATGAAACAAATGAAGCACTTGCAACTTTACACTTGGACTTTTTCTCAAACACTGATAATGCAGTTACCAGCTTCAACAGAATCATTACAACTGCCATCAATAGTCACATCTATAAAGGCAACAATTTATGTCAACCCTAACCTGTCCCTTCAAATAAAACAATTACAATATTTAAGGAAAGTACCATATCAGAAAGAAAAACTCAAATGACCACAGCAAAACCACACCTCACCTTCATTCATTAGAGCCACCCCCATATCCACTGCCCTACCTTGCACCTCCTTTACAACCCCATCCATGAATATATGAAACAGCCATGGAGAAATCACACATTCTTGTTTCAGTACCACATTTAGATCAAATAACTCACTCAGCTCACCATCCACTTGCTCTGTAGCCCTAGCTCCCTAATACGTGCTCTTCACAGCACTCAACAATTTCCCATCCACTCCCCACTGGGGGTAGGGGGGTTTCAAGAATACCGTACTCCCCCAGTATCCCTGCTTGTCATATGAGGCGACTAAAAGGGTTGGTGGTGGGTTAGTGCACCACCCCGTAAAAACAAGTAACTAAACAAGAGAACAAAGTGCCTCAGACCAGGACGGGCCATATGTTGATGACCAAGGAATGGACAAAGGACATTCTAATGATGGGAATGTGGAATGTAAGGGGTGTGAATGATGAAGTGAAAGAGAGATTGTTCAGGTGCTTGAGGATGCAAGCATGGATGTATGTGGATTGACTGAAACTAAATGGAAAGGTGACAGGGTGAGAGAATGGGAGTATGGTTTAGGAATATGTGCAGGAGTTAATGAGAATGAGAAGGCAAGAGTGGGAGTATGTCTGATGATAAGTAAGAAGTAGAAGAAGAATATAAGAGAGTATGGAACAGTGGGTGCAAGGATTGTATGGGTGAGGATGAAAGTAGGTATACAAGCCTTGGCAACTGTATGTGTGTATGCACCGACAGAGGACCGAGTGGCAAGAGTGAAAGATGAGTTTTGGGCAAGTGTAGAAGTATGTATGGATAAGTTCGAAAGGAGCAAGAGTGTGTTCTTGATTGGAGACATGAATGGCAAAGTTGGGAATGTACGAGTAGATGGAGTGGTTGGTCAGTGGGGTGTGCCAGCCTAAGTATATGGGAATGGTAGTGCTTTGTTGGACATCTGTGCTAGTAAGGGGTTCTATAGCCAACAAATTCTTCCAGCATAAGATGATCCACAGTATGCTGTACATGGACAGTCATGAGGAGGAGGGATGGTGAACTTGTTGAACGAAAGGCAGAGATAGATTACATGTGTGGATGAGTGAATGAGAAGACAAGTGTTGAATGCAAGAATGTGGAGAGGGTGGGGGAATGGAATCTCGGACCATCACTTAGTGATGGCCATGTTAAGGCTGCAAAGAAAATGGGTGAAGAGACAAAGGAGGAAACAGCTCCTGTGAAAAGAGTGGAGAAGTTGCAAGAGAGTGAGAAAATGGCAGAGTATAAGAGCATAGTGGAAGAAAGATAGGGAAGATACGAGTTAGAGCACATGGAAGGGTTGGAAGAAGTATGCAAGATATTCACAGAAGAGATAGGTGCAGCATCCGGGGTGGTTTGTGGAGTGAGGAGGGGATGCAGGGGTGTGCAAGGGACAGCATGGTGGAATGATGAGGTGAAACGAGCTGTGAAACAAAAGAAGGTATATTGTGACTGGCTAGCAAGTACAGGTATGGGAGAAGATGAGAGAGAGAAAAGAGGGGCATGTGTGAGCAGGACAAGGGAGGTGAAGAGCTTGGTGAAGGAGAGTGAAGAGTTTGGGAGGAATCTAAGTGTGAAATGGAGGGAGAGTAAGAAACTGTTTTGGAAGAAGGTAAAGAAAGTAAGACAGTGTGAAAGGGGAAACAATAGGGACGTGAAAGATACAAATAATAGATTGCTGGTGAGAAGAGCGAGAACATGAGGAGATGGAAGGAGCACTTTAAGGATTTGTTGAATGTAGAGAGTGAGAGCAGTGTGAGTCTAAGTGGTTGGGGAATGGCAGGGAGAAGAAGAGACGAGAGGAGGGAAGAAGAGATCAGTAGGGCACAAGAAGTTGAAGCAATGAAGAAGATCAAGATGGGAAAGCCCCAAGAACTGACAGAGTGTGTAGTGAAATGCTGATGTATGGGGGTGAGATTATTGTGGAGTGGATATGGAAGTTGTGTAGATTGGCCTGGGAAGATGGAAGGGTTCCAGAGGATTGGAAATCAGGTATAATTGTTCCTTTATACAAAGGAAAAGGGGAGAGAGAAGTATGTGGTAACCACTGGGGTATTTGCCTTCTTAGTGTAACTAGAAATATATATGGTAGAATACTTATTGACAGGGTTAGGTATATAACCAAGGAGCTAGTAGGAGTACATAGGAAAGCAAACAGCAAAAGACCTTACGGTCCTTTCGAGGCTGTTTGTTACAGAGTAGACTATGACTACAAGATCTAACTCTACATGCTGAAGGATAAGGATAGTAAAGCAAGAAGGCTCCCCCCACCTCCAAACCCTCGAGCTAAAACTGGCAAGAAAAAGTGAGAAAGACCACCATGCAGCATGGAAAAACTGACATGGAAATTTCATAGGAAAGACTGAAAAGGAAAAGCTACATTATATAATACATTATCTATAAGCTACCAGTATGAATAACCTGAAAGAGAAAGTAGTAAAGTACAATGAATAATCAAATAAATAAATAATGCATGACACTATGTATGGGTACACTGAGTTAACGGGGCATCTGCGGACGATGAGACTCTGCAGACATAACAACGTGAATACAGTAATCCCGTGGTCTCAGTTGGACTCTGCGGGAATTCAAAAGAAACAGATACACGTGAATATAGCTAATAATTCCGTGGTCTCAGTTGGACTCTGCAGGAATTCAAAAGTTACAGATACACGTAAATAAAGTGATCCCGTGGTCTCAGTTGGACTCTGTGGGAAGAAACTTAAAACATTATCACCGTGCATATATTTGCATTTAGTAATTTGATCCAGGCTCTAAAAGAATAGAATAAAATAAAAATTTATGCAAGTGTTTTATTCCATCATCCACTCACTTGATGTAATGCTGCCTACTTCTTCCTTAGCCTTTATCATTCTTTTTCTGTGCCTGCCCTCCTTTCTTCCTATTTCTCTTATATTTCCTGTCACTTCTTACTGCTTTTCTTTCCTTTACAGGTGGCATTACATTGAGTGACAAGCAAAATGGTTTCCTGTAAGCCAAGAAACCATTTACAACGCTGGGTGGTAACCATATAACCAAACCATACGTGCTCCCTACGTGTCAACAAGTGGGTTGGTGGAGGGTTAGTGCCCCTCCCCGTAAAATAAATAACTCAAAGTCAAATGGCCACCCCTTACGGGATTATGGTGTCTGGCAATAGATAGATAGAATAGTTTTATTCGGGAGTAAACATAGTAAGCTGGGGGTTAGACGACAAATATTTATCCAGGCGACCTTTAAAGGTTAGTACTGTATTACAATTTACTACACTGGAGGGCAATTTATTCCATATATTTACAACTCTATTAAAGAAGAATGCTTAGCTTCATGTGACTGGAATCGTTTGCCAATTATTTTATGCCCATTCCCTCTAGTATAATTCGAGTGATCAACTGTGAAGTATTTTTTGACAGCCATGTTATTTTGTCCTTTGAATATTTAGAATACTTGAATTAAATCTCCTCATATCCTCCGTTTAGTTAAGGTAAAGAGATTCAAGGCTTCTAAACGTTCCTCGTACGGTTTATTTCTCAATCTAGGTATAATTTTTGTCATCCTTCGCTGCACTCTTTCAAGCTTTTCCATATCCTCTTTATAATACAGTGACCAAAACTAAACGCAGTACTCCAAGTGCGGGTGTACTAAGGAATTATACAAAGTGAGGATGATATTATCGGACTTATATTCAAATGCTCTGCCTATGAATCCAATCAATTTCTTGGCTTTTTCACTGCTTCTGTACAGTGTTTGCTTGGTTTCAAATCGTCTATTATTATAACTCCTAAGTCTTTTTTGTGGTTTACCCTATCAAATTGGACATTATTCATGCTATAACTAGCTCTTACATTTTTAGTTTTTTTTTTTTTTATGCATGGAAGAAGGAACCAAAGGCCACGGGCCTGCATACTGTTCCTTCCAAGAAAAAGCAAAAACAGTACAAAAGAGAGCCAAATTCAAGATCCATTCAATTCGAGATGCCTGGACACACTGCGTTTGAAAGACTGGAGATCATAGGAAGTAGGAAATACAGACAGAGGAAGACAGTTCCAGAGTTGACCAGTTGCATAAATAAAAGACTGGGAGTAACGGTTAACTCTTGCATTAGAGAGTTGGACAGAAAAGGGATGAGAGTTTGTTGCTAGACGGGTACTACGTGCCCGTCGTAGAGGTGGAGGGATGCAAGCAGACAGTTCAGAGGAACAGTGACCATTGAAGTAGCGATAGAAGAGAGATAAAGAAGCAACAGTGCGGCAAAGAGACAAAGGTTGAAGGGAATCAGTAAGAGGAGGAAAGTTAATGAGACGAAAAGCCTTTGACTCCACCCTATTGAGAAGAGCT
>JAGKTI010005617.1:0-27380 GCA_018397915.1 Birgus latro | reverse complement strand
GCATACGGCGGAGTCTGGATCAAGGACAATGTGGCACGATGGTGTGAAGAGTTGGTCCCCTTGCAGGTGGAGTTTAGAAAATAGATGCTGGGGAATCCAGGGGGGCCGGTCTTGATTCCGCCAGTGCTGGATCAGCTCGTATTGTTGGTGTCGTCTGCATTGGCCGTCGCGTCGTCTGCAGCCTTAACCCCTAACTCCTGTATTTCATGGTTGAAGAGAAGATTGGTTGGCAAATATCCGAGACCACAGCTTATTGCTCTGTTAGAGGGGGAGACACTAGGAACAGTATTCATCAGGCCACTGGGATACAGGAGAGTTGTACGCTATGATTTGGAGCCCGACTACAGCAGTAGGTGGGGGCATCTGGCATGGTAGTGTGGCATACAGGTGTCGTTTTTGTGCTGGGAGGCACGAAGGTAACATCTGTCTAGAAAAAATTAAGAGAAGGGAACATTTCAAACTCAAATGCTGCAGCTGTGGAGGGGAACACAATGCCCACTTGTCCTTGTGGCCCCCAAAACCACGGACGACCCTGGCACCACAGCACACTGTAGCTCAAGCTCCAGTAGCACAACCACCATCACCAGCACCAACCAATGTTTGGGAGGCTCGTCAACAGGCCTCGAATTTCCCACAGCTGGAGAAAACAACTGCTGCATTTGTGCACAGTCAGTCACCAGTACGCCCCGCTGAATCCTCGGCAAGTCAGCCTCCAGAGGGCGATCCCAGCCAGCACAACACTGGTCTATGGGATGTCATTAGGTATCTCCACTTGGCACTGCAGGACCTATCCCGGAGACTCCAGCAAGTCGAGCAGCGATTGCAGCAACAGGAGGATCACTCCATCAAGTCTGCGTGTCTGAGGCTTCCGCTCCTCCAGGTCATGGCGGCAAAGAGAAGTGTTATGCTGCGTGTTTAAGGGCACAACTTCTCGTCCCTTGGATGTGGAGCCTGGAGCGAGGTTCTCTTTCTAGACCGGGCTGGGCTTTTTTAAGGCATTCAGTGGGAACAGGGCATAAAACTCAGGGCAACAACCTTACACGTATATTACCACAAATTACAATACTGTTACAATATGTATGGCACACTTTGCAAGGAAATAATGTCACACACAGATAGACAGGGCCGGAGGACTTGGCGACAAGGGTGTAACTGGGGCTTGCTGCAGTATGAGGCCCTGTAGTAGTGGAGGGCCTAGGTCATCGTCCTGTGTCGGGTGGCCCTAGGGTCGTCAGGGCTTCCGAGGCCTGCGTCAGGAGGCCAACCCATCGTCGTCTCGTCCGGGAATGGTGAGAGGGCTGTGGTAGGGGGTGTGCCCTTCTGCTAGAGTATGGGGCTCCGGCCTAGGGGCTGGGCCCGAACAGGGAGAGTAGGTGCACTTGTCTGTGCTTACCCTGTCGGCGAAGAGGTCGTAGTGTGGGGCTAGGGTGGTCTCGCCCCGGGGTCCTGGGGACGCCTCGGCTGGTTCTGGAGCTGAGGTCTCTTTGCTGGGCCTCCGTCAGATGTGAGCTGCGGCAGCTTGGGGCGGCAGAGTCCGACAGGGGCTGGGGCCGCCGGGAGTCGAGGGAGAGGGCTAAGACTCCGGACACCAGGGGTCCTTGCCAGTCCTCCTCCAACTGCTGGTCGAGGGGGAGGATGTCCCTGTGGGGAGAGAGGGAGAGGACACTTGCCGTGACCCTTTCTTTTGGTCTTTTAGTGGAGCGGCAAGGTGGCCGTCACCATTCCTCCTTTTGTGGAGTTAGAGCAGGGGCGGCTAGTGTCCGTCTCCTCCCCGTGTGCGGCAAGGTGGCCGTCATCCAGTGTGAGTGAGTGCGGCAAGGTGGCCGTCACCCAGTGTGAGTGAGTGCGGCAAGGTGGCCATCACTATACCTCCTTTTATGGAGTTATAGCGAGGGCGGCTGGTGTTCGTCTCCTCCCCGTGTGCGGTAAGGTGGCCGTTACCTAGTGTGAGTGTGTGCAGCAAGATGGCTGTCACTATACCTCTTTTTGTGGAGTTATAGCGAGGGTGGCTGATGTCCGTCTCCTCCCCGTGTGCAGCAAGGTGGCTGTCACCCAGTGTGGGTGAGTGCGGCAAGGTGGCCATCGCTATACCTCCTTTTGTGGCGTTAGAGCGAGGGCGGCTGATGTCCGTCTCCTCCCAGTGTACGGCAAGGTGGCCGTCACCCGGTGTGAGTGAGTGCGGCAAGGTGAACGTCACTTGTCCTCCTTTTGTGGAGTCATAGCGAGGGCAGCTGGTGTCCGTCTTCTCCCCGTGAGCAGCAAGGTGGCCGTCACCTGGTGTGAGTAAGTGTGGCAAGGTGGCCTTCACTCTACCTCCTTTTGTGGAGTTATAGCGATGGCGGCAAGGTGGCTGTCTCCTCCCCACATGCGGCAAGGTGGCCCTCACCCGGTATGACTGAGGGAGGGAAGCAGCAAGTGGGCAGCTGGTGGCCGACCCCGGTGTGCTGTCTGGGGCTAAAGGGGTAGCCCCACCCTGAACCTGGTGATGTCTGGTTCAGTGGAGATGTAATTCACCATGACTGTAACCTAGGCGGCGGGTTACCTGAGTGCGAGAGGGTCATGCAGGAGAGACGCAGGTGTGCCCATCTGGTATGGAGCCTGTGCCGCTCATTTCCGCTCCCTGGGTATCTCCTTCTGGGGTGGGTGTCTTGCCCAGGTAAGGTTGATGGGGAGCTTCGGTATTTTGCCGAGTGTCAAGGCTCTGCATTTCAAGGAGCCTGCAGGTGGACAACAGAACGTAGGGGGGTCTCATGCATGAGGAGAATCTAGGGCAGCTCCCTGTGCACAGGTTGAAAAGTTTGTTCAAGGGGGGCTCGATGATATTTGCCAAGCCCTGACAGGACTGACAAAGGAGCTGTGCCAATGTGAAGCAAGGATGGACCAGTTAATGGGGAAAGTAAAGACCATGGTTAGCTCCACTTATACCTTCCTGACCTGGAATGAAAATGGTTTACGGACTCCCTTTACTAACCTACAGTCGTACTTTACAGTGCATTTACCAGACTCGGTCGCCTTACAGGAGGTAGGCTGTCATGTGTCCCACCTGAGAGGTTCCTGTGTTATATAATTTATTATGCAGCTTGAGAAGATCCCATGGTTAATGAAAATCTGTGACTTTCCTTTCTCCTTAAACACCCTGAATTTGTACCAAAGTTCTGGAGAGCACTACACTTATTAAATGTATAGTTACACATACAGTTGCTACTCTTGTCTTAAATTTCTCAGCAACATGCCCTTTGTTACTCAATACTATACATATTTTGCATGTATATTTACATCATAATGCAACAATCACTATGTTACTTACATATATTTTGCTTGTATATATACGACATAGCCTCACAACCTGTGTCTTCCACAACTTGGCCATTGACACTAACAAATACATCACTGAAGCCAGTGTAAAAGAAAACATTAGTGTGTTCCACTGAAGGACTTGTGGAAAATAAATAACCAAAAGTAGTGAAGTTGGGAGAGTTGTGTTGGTGGGTGTGTTGGCAATCACCCCCTCACCCCATACAACCCCACTTGTTATGCTGCGTGTTCAAGGGTCAACTTGTCCCTTGATCATTAGCGACTGATCTGGGGATCTATTCTAGACCGGGTCTAGTGCATACAACTAGGGGAACAGGGCATAAAAACTCGGCTAAACTAACCTTACACGTATATTACCTTTAGTTACACAACACTGAACAAGATACATCACACAATACACTATTCAGGTACAAGGCACAAGTAGGACTAGAGGACTCTGCTCTTGGCGGCTCGATACTTGGGCTGCTCACAGGTGTCAGCCAGGTGTGAGGGCAGCCCCGTCAAAGATGTCCTCTCGCAGGAGACATGGGACTACTGCCAGGGGCCGGGTCATCTGGGCTGGACTGCTGAGCTGCGTAGAGTGAGGCAATTTCTTGGTGGGGCTTAGTTGTGGAGTTCAGCTCTTGGGGCTGGGGCCTAATAGGGCGAGCAGGCGTGCTTGTCTGCACCCACCCCGGGGTCCTGGGGATGCCCCTGGGTGTCCAGTGGCTGCGGTCTTCCTTGGGCGGAGCCGCCGTTAGGGGTGGCCTGCGGCGACCCTTCCTCCGGGAGTCCAACAACTGAGGGTGTCGTCAGGGTGCTGGCTGTAGGCTGTGGACTCCCAGGCTCATCACGAGGCCTTGCCAGAGCTCCTTCAGCTGCAACTCCTTCAGGGGACTGCCTCCGTGAGGAGAGAGAGAGAAGGTTGTCCCGCTCGACCACAGGAGTGGTGGTGGGCCGAGCCAGGGACATCCTCCATAGGGAAAGTCCTAGGGGTAGAGGATGAAGAGCAGGGCCCACTCTCCCTTCCCTATGTGGATGGTGGCCGACACGGTGGTTCCTCTAACCCCAGGGACAACAGGCAGAGAGCGGACAGTGGCCTGTGTCGCGGTCCTGCTCCCTGTGGAGGTGGCAACTGAAGGATGGACGGTGGCCAATCTTTGCTTCCTGGCGAGGACGGTGGCCTTCGCTGTGGTGCTGCCCTTCTCTGGGTCTACAGCCAGAGAGTATACAATGGCCTGCTCTCCCTTTCCGACACGGACAGTGGCCTGTGTCGCGGTCCTGCAGTGAGTAACAGCCAGACAGCGGACGGTGGCCTGCTGTCCCTTCCCGACACGGATAGTAGCCTGTATCGTGGTGCTGTCCCCAGAGGTGGCTGTAGGAGAAGAGTGGACAGTGGCCTGCTCTCCTTTCCCAACATGGATGGTGGCCTGTGTCATGGTCCTGCAGGGGGTTGCAGCCAAAGAGCGGATGGTGGCCTGTGTCGCGGTGCTGTCTGGGGGCTGTGGTAACAGCCCCACCCCAATCCTGGCGACGGCTGGCCCAGCTGGAGAGTAGGCGGCCGGGACTGTGTTCTCATTGGGATGTTGGTTGAGGGTGAGAAGGACACAAGGCAGTCTGGGACATATGCCTGTCTAGCCCTGGGCCTAAGCACGTCCTACACGCCACCCGGTAGTCTCCTCCTAGAGTGGGTGTTGCTTCATCCTCACTGTCATCCCTCCATGGGGTGGGTGTTGCGACACCCCTCCCTGGGTTTCCCGTCGGGGTGGGCATTTCATCACTGATAGGCAGTACAATGTCATCTTGCTTCTGATATTACTTCTCACTCCTGTATGTAATATATCTTATGCATTCATTTATGTAATACAGTATAGCACATACTATTGGTAATACTGTATTTGCTTAAGGGCGTGTGGCTTCACCCACGAATTTATAACCACAATCTGTATAAAACTGTATTTGCTGAAGGAGGTGTGTGGCAAGACCCATCACCTTCTTTTGTTGTATAAGTACTCTGTATACCTTTACACATTAAATAGTCAATCAATCAACACTTGGAAAGTGTGTTTGCACACCCTTTAGGGTCTTGAACATGACTGACTGGATAACCCTCCAGACCACGATGTTTAGGAGCCCATCTTTACTTCAATAAACTACAGTAGCACTTCTTTCCAGCCGTAAGTCATTTAGGCCTTAACGTCCATTGGGCCTAAACAACATACTGCTAAAGCTGTTTACACACCAACCTTCATCAAGATAACATTGCAGAAGTTAGGTTAGTTTAGAATAGGATATGTTGTGTTAGGTTAGGTTACAGCTGAAATGACCCGGATCTGAAATGACCGGACACCAATCAGACAAGCATAGGCTACCACAATGGAATATATATATATATATATATATATATATATATATATATATATATATACATACTCCATGATATAGATAGATAGATATATACAGTTTACATATATTTAAAGTTTAATTAAGCACATTTTTACCGAATTTCAGATAATGAGGTATCTGGTAATGAAAATTGTATTTGGCCACTAAAGTGCAGACTTCAGAGTCGGTAATTTGTTGCACCCATGGTGAAATGCTTTCTAGCAGCACATTATCTTAACCATGGCACATGAATGCAATCTAACATGTTATATGTGACAAATCCTTATTCAGAGATGTTTTCTCATCCTGTGCCTTTTGTGTCTGGTGCCATTTCTTATATTGGTAGCCATAAGTGGTTGATTCAGGGACCCTTGACTTCATTACAATACACCCCTCGCCAAACATATCCAACTGGCCAGTCAAAACTGCAGTTTCCACATCACATACAGGTATGACTTTTGTATTCACAGGTCTTTCCACACTGCTTGGAGTATTTATCATCTTGTCTTTATGCCCAAAACCTCAGTGAATAAGGAGCCACAGAGCAGTGGAGAAATCTCATTTACTAATAAAGCAGTGCCATGTGTAGTGAAATATTTGTAGAGGTCTTTGGAAGTGGGCCAGTATTCTGTGTCAATGCCAAACTGTTGCCCCAGACGTACGCGCCCCTGACCAAGGCCTTGCCCGGGCCAGGACTGCCTGAGTGGAAGCGACAAAGTGCCGAGTTGCAAATCTCTCTCTCACAGGCTACGTTAGTTATATGGGTTGCTATATATCGCACAACTATCTTAGTGGTAGTGTATCTTGATAGACAGAATTCATGTTACAAGTCAAGCAAAATACAAGCTGTATGATAATTTTCATTATCATCCAGACCTCCTTCCTGCCCCCAACAAGGGGTGAGGTTGAGTCCAGAGCCAGAAAAAAATTGATACAATGACATACTAACCTAAATTTACCATACTGAATAAGCTACACTCCCATTCAAGTCTTGGAATCCTGGCTTCACCTAATAGGTGGAATTATAAGCATAAAACTACCAGTACCATAATACTGAGTATGCAAGTGTAGTGTGTAGACAATTTGACTGGTTAAAGCTATGAGCTATTTGTATAATTCATCAGTAATGCAAATAATCATGTAAGTTCAATACAGCAAGCTTTTTTAGTGTGTAGGATGAAAAAGCAACAATACACTCAAATTTTCTCTTTTATTTGTGGATTTCCTAGACCTGGGCATATTATGGCATGACTGGTCTCCAAAAACTTTCATTTTCATAAAGGTGACTCAGTCCTCCTCAAACTCCACATTATTAATTTCATACATTCTATTGAGTTATAGGTCAATAATCTATGCTCCAGTATCAACTGCAATTCATATCTGTGCTTTTTCTATGTATGAAGTCCTCCTAATATACATATAGTTTACGTAATTAAAATTTCCAAAGAAACAATACATATTTTAATATGTTGCAGGTAGATGACTATAACTGGTGTCACACACACACACACACACACACACACACACACACACACACACACACACACACACACACACACACACACAGGTAATCCAGGCACAAAATTATATTCACAAATATATCAAAAGCAACACATATATCACTACCAAAACCTACTGAGATTGATGTGAAATTATGAAATCAAAGTTGTAATGGAAAAAAAGAAAATATGGTACTAATAAAACTCAGGTTATTTGGAAGTGTCATCATGACTTTATGAAGGGCCTCATTTCAGCCAACTTTTTGATGCCATTTCAACCAATCTTTCCCTGCCTTGTCCTTGTCATGAGGTGCCATACACAGATGAAACACTCTCCTCAAACATTAGTTGTAATATTTTAAAACAAGAAAGGTATTCTCATTACATGGGGCATCATCACATTTCAACACTCTAATGAACACAGAAACTCACTTCTCCCCTTTCACATGATTATGTGTGTAATGTAACTAGCAACCACTCAAAATCAGCTTTTGACAACTGCAATCACACAGAAGTACCTCCAGTGACTCCTCATGCCTCCAGTCGGACAGTCGTGCTACATTTACAAACTGTACAATGAATATTCATCCCTTTACAGATACTATGAACATAATCTGCAATTAAATAAGAACAAAATAGTATTTCTTACAACAACCTAACACAAACACTTTACAGTGACTGCTTACTCTCATCCTCTCACATCTCTCACCTAAAGCAACTGTAAGAATATGTGGCTTGTGAGTGTCCAGCTAGTCGTCAGTGTTAGGTGGTACTCTACGTTATGTACAGATATAAACAAGTAAGGAACTTAGGTGAAAAATGAGACTCTGCACTACCTGAGGCCAAACAAACCTTCCCATTTGATTTCTGACCCACAGATTTGCCAGGGCCTTTATTACATTGGAGTGATTTAAAACTAATAAACCAACATGACTTTTCCAGACCTAGGCTTAAAAAAAAAAAAAAAAAAAAAATGGGGGGGGTGAAGAGGGGGAACCAGTCCCATTTTATCCTTTTTGAGGAAAGGGAGTCTGAGGCTAGTCTATAATGACTAGCATATTTTAAGGACAGGTGACCAGCTTACTTCCCTTGATGGCATTACACAATATACGTCAACTTTTGAGGATCAACTCTATGCAAGGCAATCATCCTCAATGAGATGTTCTAACCACTAGAGAACCAGGCCATAAAAAGTTTAATGACTTGTGGAAAGAAAATAAATGACTGAAAATAAAAACAGCGCCAACATAATAATTTGTCTAATTCAACCAAATATAACACCATTTCAAGACCTAGATTCATCAAGCACAACATGATCTGGTGGTGACAAAATTTTTAAGACTACACCTTTGCAGCACTGCATGATCTGACCTAATTTAGCTTAACCCCTTCAGTACGATGAAGCCTTTTATCTATTCTTAGTAGTCAGGCAGTTTTATACAGGAGGCTAGAAACAATCCCCAATAGTCCTTTAAATTTAATGACATCTTGTACATTTTAAATCTTTCATCCTCAGAACATGCCCCTTTACTACTAGAGGCTTTCCAAAGTTTAGAAGAATCATTCAATACTAGATTAACTAGAATGAACTGACCAGTTCTTCAACCACTACAGTAAAACCTCAATATAACGGACTTCAGTAGACTGAAATTCGCTCTAATTGGAATCGAGAAGCTATCGGATTAAATTCTTAGACTGTATATCAGAAAAAATCCGATAAAGCTGAAGCAGTCCGGACTGACTGACCACTTCAGCTATGTTCACAACAATAAGGTAAATAAAAGGAATGTTTACCAATGTACAGTACAGTATTATTATACATATTACACCATTTGATTATTGTAGTGAATGTATAATACAGTACAACATTGCAATGGTAGTGAAAACACTTTAAAAACTGTCGGTGCGATCCGAACTAATGTCTGATATATTGGAAAAAGTCCAGGTTAGCAAGGGGAAGTCCAGATGTCGCTTTTATCGGAATTTTGCTTTTTTCAGAATGGCTTGGGCCCCAATTAGTTCATTATAGTGAGGTTTTATTGCACTTTTATTTTGCTAAAGAAGGCCTCTCAAACTGAAGGGGTCAATAAATAACACAAAAGGAACAACTCAGTGAGTGGATGAAATGGGCAAGAGGGAAGCACAGGAAATAGTTTAACCTTTTCACTGCCATGATCACATTTGGGTATTTTGTTCAGACTAAATCCACGCTCATTTAATTCATATGAAATTTCTAGCAGTCCAATGGTTAATCATGATCATTTTCAACCCTTTGACTACTAGAACTGATCTCAGCTAAACTAATTCGTCTTATGATAGACCATGTGCATCACAGTGCATCCATGGAAGGTGAAAGGGTAAAATTCTTTCGTGTACTCTCCTCCCAACTATTTGATCCACCTTGCCATTATGGACCATATTCTGGTGGGCTCTGGAGGATTTCTAACATCATATTCTTAGTGATTCATTTTGCACATTCCACCATAACATTCTCTTCTTGTCTCTATCTCTTTAACATACTGTAGTAACAACACTGATTGTGAAAGTATCATGCATGAGAACATTTGCATGCCATATTTAGAAATAAACAGGTGAGAATGAGGTGCTAGAAGGCCTTCTAACCCCACAAGAATACAACCCTATGAATCACCCACAACAGGTCCAGTGCACAGGGAACCAAAACAGCCGAGGTAGCCACCTCACATACTGCAGTGCCTCTAAAGGTGAGCAACAGAACCTTAGCTACTGACCACCTAATTGTAAAACTCATTAGAGGTCAAGGATTCTTTCTAAAATACCACAACATTTCAAAATAACTGATACCATAAACTTGGGGAACTGTCAAATCAGTTCTGAGAAACTTTTAATGTAATATTTCTGCAACTAATAATGGATCCAGGAGCAAAAATTGCATAAAGGCCACTTGCAACAACTACAATATGCCCTTTTTATTTATTTATTTATTGGTGGGAGGTGGTGGCGACCATTATCCACACACATGATGTAGTACTGCCTACTTCTTTATCATTCTTTTTCTGTGCCTGCCCTTCCCTCTTCCTATTTCTCCCATCTTTCCTGTCACCTATTACTCTTCTTTCCTTTTCAGGTGGCTTTACATTGACAAGCCTAATGGTTTCCTGTAAGCCAGGAAACCATTTACATTGCTGGGTGGTAACCATATAACCAACTCATAGGTGTTCCCGAGTCAACAAGTGGGTTGGCAGAAGGTTAGTTCCCCTCCCCATACCACAACTAACTTAAGTCAACTGGCCATCCCTTACAATACTATGGCATCTGGGTATAGACAGAAGGACAGATATTTCTGTCTTTCAGTACCAGGTCCACAGAAACTATTTTACTCAGATGATTTTGTTCAGCTGAGTAAACTTTTATGGCCAAAGGTTTAAACATTATCTTGATAAACCCCTGGAATGCCTGAACTTCCCTAACCGAATAAAATAGTCTGGGCTGAACAAAGCACCAAAAATGTCCATAACAGTGAAAAAGCTAAATTTTCATTGCTACCTACATTCCCCCCCCCCCTGTAATGTACTGTACCAATGTTACTGAAAAAGTTGTGATATTTTGGACTATATCCAAGACCTGTAATAAGAACTACCTGTATACACCTTGAGGATTAATACAAATATGCCTCTCATCCCAGTTCATACCGAGTCAGATAAATCTGAATCCCTTCAGTTCGATGACATCTATTTAATTGTACTCTGCTGCAAGAATGTTATGCACAGCTTAGGAGAGGTACCCCATCAATATGAGTTGAATGGATACAGTACTGATTCTAGTTTCCTTGCTGCAAGAGGTCTCCCACTGGCTAAAGAAAACTGTCTGGCAGCAGCATGAACAATAGTCGTCATCACACTGAATGGGCTAATATCATGGTTTTTTGACAAATAAGCAATGTGCTCAAACAAATTTGCATACAGTTTTTTTCAAGATTTTTATATTATATTTCTGCTAACAGCTGGAAAGCAATAAGCAATATTTATTACTAACAAAAAGGGAAAAGTACATTATACAAACTTTGCAGAATGATGGTATTTTGTACCTTTACTATGTTTTTAAATATCTTTATTCAAGTGATAAGAAAATTTAAAACATACAATTTTTGCACATACAGTAATTGCATTGTTCTGGGAAAATTTATACACAATTTATCAAATTACTTAATGCATTTTGCTTGAAAGGATTTAAACCAACCTGCTCAGATAACTTTGTAAGGACTCTTTTAATGCTTTTCTGTTACTACAATCAAGAATAATAACAGCAAAACAGAATCAAAGCCACTGTAATACCAAATCCCTTTATAACAAAGGGATGAGTAGGAAGCCACATGAAATTTGCAGCAAAGCAGTAAAAAAAAATTACTAAATGGTTTACACTGAAAAAATCAAATTACTGTTTTAAATTTCAATTTCTCATATGAAAATGTTAATACATTTTCATGCTTGTAAATTTCCTAAGTATGATAATGTCTGTCTCAGCTGTATAAAAAAAGTTCTCGTGTGCAACAGTCAGTACTTACCACCAAAATTTACTGTACTGTACAGATCTCAAAATGGGCAGTATTTTTGTTAAATTTAGCAGTTCCAATACATGTCCTCCTAACTTGCAAGCTCACTTGGCAACTCTCTTACTATTTCTGGCTTCACTGTACTGTACAACTCGTGAACTATATTCCATCCATTATAGGATGACTTGGCAGGCAGAAAAATGGGAAAACCAGTTCTAAATAGTAATAACTGATGTGACTACCTTTCAGTATACATTACATGCCTACCTATTTATCAAGATGATGCATATTTCCTTCCTGGGAACTCTTCAGCAGCATATGTCCATGATAGAATGTGACTTAGGGCTGCTATGACAACAAGTGACCAGGGCTGCTGTACCCTTATCAAACTTTACAGATTTAATACACAAATACCTGCATAAGTTTGCAAGTTATGTACAGAAACCATAGCCACTGCTAAGCAACTCATCTCTTACGCACTGCGCCTCTCCCCACCCACCCACCACCCAGAGTCGAAAGCCATAACTACAGGAAGGGAGCACGGGCTTGAGACAAGCTGCATGACAGTGGGTATGACAGATAACATATCTTCAGTCTAGCTACTGCCAGACATCTGATCCTGATTGTTCAACTATAGTGACAGTATTAATACACCAAGACCCCCTATTACAACTCAATGCCATTCACTTCTACCCTCCCATATATACTCATCCACATACTTCATCTTACTCTTATCTAACGATAACTCATTCCACAATTCAAAAATTATTTAAGTTAAAATTCAATAACAACACAACAGCAACTTTGTGATCCAATCAGCAAACAACCCCTGCCAACTCACCGTAAGCCAGAAGGTTAAGATGTGGTTTACATTTCCTTAACCCCTAAACCGTGGAGTTGTGAGAGGCGGTCCTTGCACTTCCAGCCGGTGGCAATTCGCGATCTGACTTATTTTTATAATATATAGGCCCAAACTAGCATGAGTGATATAAATAGCACTCAGGACTCTACTACATTTTTTCATATATATATTCATATTTTGAAGGCCATGGCTAATTAAAAAGAAAACAGAGGCACCCAACTGACGGCCCATGGCTCGAGCCATCGTCACCGAGCGTCACAAAAGTGACAGCCCGTGGTTAAGTGGTTAATGGAGAAACCCAGTCTGGTCTAGTCATGACTAAAAATATAGCATCACTTACAGTTCACTGTCTTCAGTACAATGCACAACCTTCTAGATCCTATACTGACTTTTCAGATATTCATTAATGATCACAGAAGGGCAGCTTTGAAGTAAATGAACAATACTAACCCGAGGTCATTTTGCAGGACCTCATCGCAGGGTTTTGTGCTCGACTGCATACTCCACATTCAAGAACCTAAAGATCCCCACTCAATATTCTTCCTTCATACTTTAAACAAGTTAAAACTACCTCAATCTACCCTATGTTATCACATCAAGTATGCATTAAATTCCCAACCAACCTCTCAGCTGGTCATTCACAGTTCTTTCATCTGCAGCTTTGTCATTCAGGTAATCATTACACATCCATCTAGCCATCCTCACCTCTACCTCTTCAGTCCTAGAGATGCTGGCATACTTTAATCTCATGTACCATTGCTATATTGCATTACAGTATGTTCTCTCTCTCTCTCTCTCTCTCTCTCTCTCTCTCTCTCTCTCTCTCTCACACACACACACACACACACACACACACACAGCATACTGTACAATTTTCATTTTGTGTGAGGGAAAATTCCATAAGTTCCTTCTATCCACTCCTAACACAAGCACTGGAGCAAGCTTCAGCTTCCCCCATTCCCCAGCACATCTCTACTTTTTGGAAGCATGCAACACTGACTAAACACATGAACATTAGATTAATTAAAATATGACTCTGAGAGAAGAGTAAATGAGTAACCTGAATAATAAAAATAATACTGTAATAACATTAATAGCAGTTACTGTACAAAAGGCAATCTGAATAAAGAACAATTTTTCTTGGACAAGTAAGTGTTGTTTGTCTCACATGGCCTACTGTACTGGTCAACAAAACAAGTTTATATTGGTGTCACGCTGGTATCCAAATTCCCCATAATCTATCTTAATTCTCCTAATCACATGGCAAAACTTTTAATCCCTTCACTCTGATGACATATTTTCTATTTTATTCTTGATTTTACCTGATGAATGTATTGACCTTGGGATGGACTGTTTGAATTTAAGGATCAGATATAGCCTTGTCTTAATGGAAGTTCTCAAAAGCTAAATAAAATGATCAGGTGGCACAAAAAACATAGCAGAGCAGCATCAGAGTGAAGGGGTTAAAATACATGACTATACTATGAGCTACAGGCACAGGGTAACTCCGTATTCAAGAACCCTTAATGATTTTACATTTATAGATGTATTATAAACAACACAAAAGCATAAAATAAATGGTAATGCTGACAGGGGCACACCCAGGAATTTTATAAGGGGGGGGCCCCATTTGCCAGTTTTTCATGTTTTGCTGTTATTGAAATAAATACAGTACACCCCCGTAATACACGCCAATATGGGCTACATAGGTGCTCGCGTACTAGGAATACATAAACTAATGGGAAAATTAACATATGGGTGGCACCTGCCTCTATCAGTGACCTTTTTGACCCATTTGAGGGAAAATATCTAAGATATATACAGTACAGTACAGTAGGATCTCACCAGTAACATCTACTTGGTGCCAGAAAATGACATCAATTAGACGTGCAGATGAAGGGGGAGGCGGCTGGTGTGTCAGGTGGGGCAGTGGAGGTGGAGGGGACGGCGGCGGGCAAGTCAGGGAAGGTGGTGAGGGGAGGATCCTCCATCTCCTCCACGCTACTGCTCACATTTTCAGCAATTTCCTTCACCTCTTCTTGTTTGTTTTTCATTCCTTATCTTGTTGTGGACATCATTTCCAAAACAAGATGAAGAATGAAACAGACAAACAAGAAGAGGTGAAGGAAATTGCCGAAAATGTAAGCAGTAGTGAGGGGGAGATGGAGAATCCTCCCCTCACCACCTCCTCTGACTCACCTCCCGCTGTCCCCTCCACATCCAATGGTTTGTAGTATAACAACTTGGCATTTGTGAATCTTTATTCATGTGAATCCAATCTTCATTATAGAACAGGTGATGAGGGTGGCGCATAGAGGCAGGTGGTGCATTCGTGGTTCACACCGAAAAACACCGGTTTTTCTCCTGGTGCCTCGCGTGGTTGACTTGCGTACTCTGGTTAGTAACATATAAAAAAATTTAAAAATATATTAAAAAACAGGTCCTTGCGCACTAGGCGTTTCGCGTACTAGGAACTCACGTACTAGGGGGATGTACTGTATATATAAATTTTTAAAGGACCCAGAGAGCTAAGTGGAGGGCCCGGACCCAGTGGGCCACCCCCTGGGTGCACCCCTGAATGCTGAAAGTCAAACTAGTATCATCATTGTCCCTTCCCATCTTCCCATAACAGCAGGATGGGAACACTTCCAATACATGAGTGTCATGTTTTCTTTGAAGGAATTCCCATACTGAGGTTGGCCATAGTACAGCTTCCACTTTGTATGGACTGGAGGTGCAAAAACAGCTTTGTTCTTTCTTTCCTTTAATACAAGGAAGAAGGAACCAAAGGCCAGGCCACAAACCATTCCTTCCAAGAAAAAACAAAAACAATACGAGAGCTAAATTCAAGATCCGGTCATTTTGAGATGCCTGGATACACTGCGTTTGAAAGCCTGGAGATCACTCTTTAAAAGCAGCTGGATAAAAAGAAATATGAGATGTGCAATGAGATTGTAAAACTGTGAAAGTTGCAGCTTGAAATTTTCCTTTGTTTACTTGTGGCAGAGCTTCCCGCCTGAGTGATGACTGTGTGACTTCTTACCAAGCTTGCAGACATAATTCACCTCCCATAGCAGACAGATACATGAGAGAGAGAGAGGGGGGGGGCGGATCCAAACTGAAACATTTATATCAATTAAAGTTAAATTTTAATCTTCAGTCTGCATCATGAAGAAAGATACCATAGTCATTCAGGGTTCTTGGAAACTAAAACCACCCTGTATATGGGGGACAAGAGTTAAGGCCTTGCTGTGTAAGTTTGCCTGTATTCACTAATTATATCCCTTCCTTGCCAACTATATATATATATATATAGATATAGATATTTATAAACACTACTACAAATGATAAATGATATGATGTATGAGCAATGATTTCTTAAGAGTACTATGAACAAGAATGCAGGCTAGCAATAGCAGCAACATGAAATATCGGGAAAGGATGCAAACCCACGACCCCCAAGACTGTCCGACTGACATAGGTAGCAGGTATTGATACACTCTAGTACCTACAGATATATCCCACGTTTCTATCTGAGGTGGCCGAGATGAAGGATACTCACACCATTAAATCCAAACTCAGAAGAGAACCTTCAGTCCATCATAAACCAGCATTTAACATGAAATCCCTCATTATATCTTCTACTTGGTTACCATCTACCTCAATTTAACTTTCAGTGCATTAGATCTTTTATGTCTCCATCACGCAGTATTTTGAAAGATAACATGAAATAAGGTACAGTACTTGATTTTGTGTAAAGCAAATAATCATATGCTTGAAAGCATTAATAAAATAGAATTTCATCTTCATCTTGTGAATGCAGTACAAAATAAAGCAAGATTCAACAGTTATGACACCTTGCTAATGAAAATTCACCAAAATGTAAATGTTATATACAACCTGACATGTTTTTATTAGAATCTTAGGAATTTTAGGATAACAAACAAGTCTTGGGGTTGTATTCCTGTCAGTTTATGAGACTTTCTACCACCTCTACCTTAATTATTTATTTTGTTTAATGCAGTACTCCTTATTTGGTCATTGTTATTTATAATTTTTTTGTACTGACGTAGTGAGGATGGACAATGTTCATCAAAATAAACAAGTAAACTGGTACAAACAAGCACAGCAAACTGTGCCACCTACATCACATCAGGAGTCTCCATAAAAACTCGAGGCTCCCAGCAAATGCAAATACTGTGGACTGCCCTAAAATGATCTTTGTAAAAAAAAAAAATAAAAAAAAAAAATAAAAAAAAACAATAGTTACCCCTTGAAGTTTACTGAAAAGGTTGCTCCTGGGAAAAGGCTGCACCCAGACCATTTCCAAGAGCTCTGGTGTGGGAAGAAAGTGCCATGAAGACTCCTTCACTGACAAGAACACGGCCTTGTGTCTTAGGTGAGGACATTTGTCCTCTTCCCTCGTCCCTACATTACATCAGGTAAGCAGGGTTACAGGGGCAAGTTTATTTAATTTACTAGTATGGGAGAGAAAAAAAATAAAAAATAAAAATCTGCCAAAGAAACCTAACCATACATTATGAGAATAGATCAGAGAGCCTTTGGCCTTATCCTGAAATGTGAATGTAATATGGATGTAATTTTTTCAAAAGTTTTTCCAATAACCATAAACTGTACAGTACAGTATATAAAACGAACCTGAGAAACTACCTTTTTCATCAAATTTTGTACTTGGCTTAAACTGGGCATCAAATTACACTGCATTCCTGGATGCTTTATCAAGTATTTCAAATGTCATACATGATAAAGTTTGATGATGGAATTATGTCACCAGATGTCACATACGGATAAACCCAAAGACTCTCATCTACCATTTGAGAAACAATAACAAAATGCAACCCAACATACTTCCAACACACTGTTTTACGACAGCTTTAAACACATGACCTTAAGCTAGTAATATGTACTATTTAAATACAATACAGTATTCATTATGGCATTCCTAGGGTAATGGCTGACAAGATTAATGCTGTGTATGCAACTAAGAGAATACAAAGGGAGAAGGTGGACCAGGCATCACAAAATATAGCCTTGGAATCTTATGTCACTTAATTACACACTGACTAACAGCTATTTACAGTACTCCTTAAACTAGAAAGATTTTTCTTCATGTTGCCTCTAACTGCTCAATGAAAAGGACGTCCATCACTGAAGCTGTTTCTCCAAAGACTTTTGCCTGTACAGATCATAAGAGGAGTGCTTGCTTTTTCAATAATGGATCAATGAGTGACTCCTATGGCTGTCTAAAAATGAGGCCTAGTCAACTCTCCCACATTTAGTGTGATGCAACCTCACTTGCTTTAGCTGGGAATGACCATCCCAACTCTGTGTTCCTGCCCTCTCAGTTTCCAACTTGTTCCATATTCATTTCCTGTTATTTTTTCTTAAGGGTCCTATTACTTTCTTTCAAATCCACTGTAATTTCTTAGTTATGGGTCCTATAATTTTCTTCAATTGACTCTGTGCTTACTACACATGCTTACAATGTGTATGCCCTGAATCTGAGTTTCAAAACTCAAGTTGTGCCAGCCATTTAAAGCTGGTGCTGGTGGTATGTTCTTTCATATCCTTGCACATGTCTGCACCGTGTCAGTTCATACTGATGACATTTACTGCATCTTACACAGTCATTAGAATACTTCAGGTTTCACACACACTATTACTACAGACACCTTTTTCTGACTTGTACTTCTCCAGCATGAGGAAGAGTTAATTATGGCTATCACTTCCTCTCCAAGTGAAGGTCATCCTGTTGTGAATTTCATATGGAGTGATTCATAATATAACCTTATTTTTCCCAATCCCATTCTCTTTCCTTTCTTTTACCTACACCACCTTCAGACTTTCCTAATTTTCAGTACTTCCAAGACCACATCTCAACACCTCACTTCTAGAAACTGTTTGCTTACGAATAAGTGCCCTTTTCACTTCACGTCAGATATCCATTTCATTTATCTACTTATATTATCCATGACTCTCTATCCAGTGAGGTGTCACCTACTAAGGGCCAATTTTTCACGGCTGTCCCTGGCCTTTTGGGCCCGACGTACACTCAGGCCCAAACCTAAAGCACCTTTGGATTTCACGGTCACTCCAAATGGCTTTTGGGAGCTTACAAACATGGGGACATCTACCTGTGTTGATGCAGTATGGTTGGTAGTTCTGGGCCACCAAAACATGAATGCAGCAAACTGTTGGTCAGAAAAGACACATGGATGCATCAAACTGTTGGTCAGAAAAGACACATGGATGCAGCAAACTGTTGGTCAGAAAAGACACCTCGCCCAGCATATTCTGCACTCTGAGAATGTTTCAATATTACAGGATGATGAATGTGGTATACGGTTAGGCGCGAAAATTCACTTTGCCCATCTCCAACTAATATATTTAGGGGTGAAGAAATTCATATGGAGGCAGCATGAAGTGAACTAACAGCAACAACACCATGTGCCTGCTTGAAACACTGGAGGCCAAGTTTTAATGTGATGAATGCTGAATAATGTAGCAAAGGCATACATTTAACAAATTTTGTTCGGTAAAAGAAAGGATGTGCAGGAAACACCGACCAGTGTGTGGCGTGACAAATGAACATAGCATTATCCAAGGCCTACTTGCAGTCTTTATTTGCAGTGCAAGTACTTCCTGAAAGGTACGAATAAACATGTATGTTAGTAAACAGAGCATTTCTTGAGAAAAAAAAGAGCCATTTAGACCTAGCTGTATGTTACTGTGTACGACTGTAAAGCTGAACGACACTCTAAATTTAGCGATTTTTGTTCGGTAAAAGTCACAAACATGGGAAATTACTGAACAGCATAATGCTTGATTTTAACATCAAGGGTCTGGTACCAATTAGCTTGTTATACTGAGGGTGCACTGTACATGAACATGAAGTATTTCCTGAACAGGGTGTGTTAATCATATCAGCACAATTACATCAAGCACCTGATCCAATAAATTTCAATGAAAATATCCATCAGACTATGATTCTTTTACTTCTTTTGGGTACATCTGTTGTGATGCCTTCAGTAGCATGTAAACAGAGATGAATCAACTTGTTGTATTCAGGTAAATTATAGCGTCTTAAAAGTGCACAAACATGAGGCATTTAATGGGTAGATAATTATCTCAGCAACATTACAATGGGTATCCGATGTGAAAATACTGATACAGATATGCTTCAGACAATGATTCTTTTCTTTTCGGTCTATCTGTTGGGAAGCTTCCAAGTTCCCCAAAAATGTTCCAACATTTGTTGAGGATGGGCCAAATGCAGTCATAAATAAAGGCTTCGGAAGGCTAGCTGGGGATGACTGTGAAAACAAAAATGCATTCGAAGCCGTGTAGGCAGTTGGGGATGGCATTGGGAACGACTGTGAAAACGGACCTAAATTTTAAAAAGCTTCCTCCCATTAACCCCTAAAAACCGATGTCTGACGATTGTCAGTCTTGGGTCCTGCTACATAAAGTCCTAATACAGGTATACCCCAGTTTAATGGTGCAACTGGTTGAGTAAAAACCCACTGCTAGGCAGGGTATCACATCTCGGGGTAGATTTAACATGTAAAGTATAGGGATGCGTTTTTGAGCCTTGGGTTTCCCCTCCAACCAAGTCCTAAACCCACCGAAATGGTTATTTAAAAAAAAAAAAAAGCTTAAGGCCTATTTAAATGGCCTAACAGCTGTAAAAAAAGCTAACCTAAGCCTAAAACCAGTGCCTGTCTCATTGTACCCAGTCAAGGTCACTGGAGAATGCAATCCCCAACTTGTATTCAAACTCGGTAGAGAGGTAGCAGAAGCATTGCATACAATCTCACCATCAGACAGTCCCGGGACAATTAAATAAACAACTGTAATGCCTAATAATAATGTATGAATGACGCACAAATGTCCAAGGTGCGAACTGTTGTGACGGAGGATTGTTGATGCTTTGACGGGGAATCCTCGACGGGGTTTGCAGTCGATAATGTGACTGAAATAGCCTGTTCAAAGGCCTCTCTTTATGTCTTTTTATTACTGTTCTGGTTGCTGAGCTCCTTTATTTTCTTCTCTTATTTTCCAACATTTATTTAGAAATTCCTTTGTATTTTCAAAGCATTTTTCCTTGAACAGCCCGAATGTAAACACATGATTTATCGATGTCACAGTTTTCATCAATGCCAGAAATATTTACTCTAAGGTTTTCAAAATTATTACTATTTACCTGAAATTATTATTCTGTATTCCATGATAAGTCGGATGACAGTTTAATGGTCAAACACGAGATATTCTTTGTTGAGTCGCCTAGTTGTCCACACTGTTTTGCACCTCATCTGATGGGTGAGAATCCATACCCCAAATGACAATGTTCATTCCACCTATGACTAACACACATTAATTTAAGTCTCAAAACAGTTTATAATGCAACCTAAATACAAAATTTATGTCTAAAATATCATCAAAATGGGTTAGAAAAAAAAAAATCAAACCCCACCGCAAAAGCGAGGGTAGGCCTACGATACGCAGGGTAGGGTGGTATTTCTACTCCATCACTATTCCAGGGTATTGCATTGAGAAGCATCGTAATTCGGGGTTTGTCTGTACAGTACTGACGATCGTAGTCAGGCTACATTTTTTTTTTTTTTTCAATACTCATTCCTTCACCTGGTTTCATGCCTAGGCACATAATCCATATTGATTTTAGTGATTTCTGTAAGGTAATTTGGCAAAAACAATGTGTTTTCTAAAATTTTCCTACTGTAGTTTCACTCTTACCAGAGGGGTGATTTTTTTTTTTTTTTTTTTTTATGGCCGATAGTTCAGTAACCATTAGAAATATGAGAGTGAAATACAGTGTACATTTTCAGGTGTGTACATGAAAGCTCTTGAAATCTATACCGATAGTTCGGTAACCATTAGAAATATGAGTGAAATACAGTGTACATTTTCAGTTGTGTAAATGAAAGCTCTTGATATCTATATGACCAAAATTTACCTTGGTGAAAGTTGAAAAATCTGACCCAAAATGTGGCTGGGGGAATACTCAGGGTGGAAGATTTGTGGTCTTTACGGTTAACCTCTTCTATCAGAGTGCAATATTTTTGCTGTACTACTTTCACAAAATAAGTTGTATTTTTTGTTTGGTTTGTCTGTCTGTCTGTTGGCAACATTTATGTAAAAACTATTGGATGGAATTAGACCAACTCTGAAATAATGACTGAGGATCATCAAAGGAGTAAGTGATTAAACTGAGGGGAAAAAAGGACAAAGGTCAGGGTCACAAAAAAGGAGAATGATGCTGCCTTGGCAGAGGTATGAGCTCTCTGACTGCTCTTGTTTTATTTCCTCTGGATAATTTTAGTCATCTTGGGACTGACTTTTCAAATTTGCAGAGAATAAAGACTTCAACTGACATCAAGTTATTTCAACCTACTCCTGTCTCTCGCATATTCTCCCACCTTATCTCTTCACTTTCTTCTTGTCTACCTCTCCCTTTTCTTTCAACTACAGTATCCAATTCTCAGTCACCATCCAAGTCAGCCAATAAAACAACACACACATTCTCTCTCTCTCTCTCTCTCTCTCTATATATATATATAACTGAAACTCCAGCTGCTTAACGACATATTTACCACTCCATCAGTCTCACAATATTAATGGCACATTTTACCAGTGCAGTTTGGACACTTGGGTATTCTATTAAAAGACTCTGCTCAACTGAGAGAAATCCTAGCAATCGGTCATCAAAAACTATCTTCAATAACCCTTTCTTTGTTACTGGTACACCTGGGAATTTTATTTTGACTAACACTACATGATTTTGTTCAGCCTATACAAATTCTTAGTCCAAAGGGCTAAAGCTTTGCTATGTGAGGTAGCACCACACTTGGAGCCTTTTTTATCACTGTGATCAAAAGGCACATGCACATTATTAAACCTAATTCTACAGCTGGGTGTTATGTTTGTTCCTGTCTTCCCTTATCCTGCTGTGAGATATATGTGAGAGCATCATTTTATACATTCATAAACTTTCCTAAGTATAAATTTAGCATATGTGTCAATCTTCACTAAAACACCTCATTATCACATTAGTGACTGAGACAGTGAAAAATATCAAAAACATGATTGGTGATAAGTTATGAGATATGGAGACTTGTAAATCCTGCAAATTGGTTGAAATCCTTAATAAATATGGTCCCCTGGTCTTTTACTATGTATGGGATATATGAGTACTTTAATGTTTCTCTTGGTACACGGTAGTGTGTCAATGTGCACCTCCCAATGGCATTTGAGGTGGCTGATGGCGGTGGTTGTGTTGAGAGGGATGGATGTATGAAAGTTATGATGATGATGATAGAAACAGCTGATATGGTGATGATACACTCAGTCAAAGACATATCAGTGTTAATGCTGCGTAAAACAATCTAAAGTTACCTGATATGGTGAAAGTATACTCAATCACATAAGTATCAGTGTTAATTCAGAATAAAATAATCTGACACCAAACCTGAAGGATGCTGCATGATATCAGTTCACCATACCCCATGTTAGCAGCCCTGCCTTCCTGAGGAGGCAATATCCTGTATGCCAGTTACATTTTCTAATACATGTAGGAAGTATTGTTATGATACGGACATTCACATAAAACTAAAATAATTTTCTTGGTACAGTACCAAGCTGTGTACATTATTTAGGATATCACTGGACCATTCTTGTGCCACACATTTTTGATTGTGTATACATGTAACAGAAGTGGTGGGGAAAACTACAATGACAGTTGTCTTGGTTGTGTTAATTATAGTGGTTAGCTGTGCTCACAGTTATATACAGTGATGATAATAAAAACTGTAATTCATACTGTTAGCACTAAAACACACAATCCTTCAGTCTCTCACAACAGTAAATGAAAACAGGAACAACTTTCCAACCCTCTAACCAGAATAAGTCAATAAGCAGTGCTCTATTAACATCAGATATACACATGTAATTTTGACAAGTATTCTACTGACACTGGCAGCTGTGAAAATTAAACACTGGACACAGTTTTCAAGATCAAGATGGACGCTTAATGGAATATAAATGCATAGATAATTTCTAGGCCATGTTCAGAGGGCCAGGAAAAATATCATGACATTGCTAGAACAAAGTAAGAATGTAGTCGTACAGGTCTGGGGACGCAGGGACACAATTGGTCTTAACAGAAGATGAAGCAAGCACGAAGAGCAGCATTACTAACACAGAAAAACTTGAAGGGTCTCTGTACTTCAGTAAAGAAATGTAAAAAGTTCTAACCACTGGCATACAATGTATTAGTACAACTGCAATGTTTTCTCCACTGACAAAAAAAGAAAGAAAGGGGGATTTCACAACATTTTTTAAGAAACTTGTAAACAGGAAAGTCTTGTGTAATTATAATTACTGTATTTGTGATTAACAAACTCAGATAAAGAAAGCCATGCTTTCTTTTGGTAATAAAATATTTACAAACATTGATATTCTTCAGTACAGTGAACCATACTCTTCACAATGGCTAGTAAAATCATGGGCGAGTATCTCTGCTTGCCATTCCTTCCATGTCACCTACTACCCGACTACAGAGCTATCAATCCTAACTCAACAGTACTCCATTAAATCCAATATGTTCTATAATGCCATGAATTTCCTCCGGCTGAAATACAGTGACAACTAACTGGGCTCCATAACTTTGCCTCTAGAGTCAGCCTTCCACTGGCATTAGCTGTCACACAGAAAAACCTAGGCTGGTTCCACTGTGCTTCAGGTATAGAAAAAAGGATATTCCAACCTTTTGACAGTGATGTACTGTCTTTGAATTTTTAAGCAACTGACATCAGATGATTTTACTAAGCTCAACACGTAAAAAATATATACTGTATATATAGTGTTACATTAAAATTACAGAGGAAGTGCAGTATAATGAAACTCGATATAATGGAAAGCCTGAAAAAGTGGAAGCATTTTTTTCCAGTATTTATTTTCCCTACTTAAGGGAAAACTTCCATTAACACTAGTGTAATTCCATTAAGGAAATTCTGTTCCACGAGAGCATCCGAGAGCCAGTAATGGAAACACTCCCCTCACCAGCACGAGTAATCATTCCTGTACGGTGCTGTGACATGTTCCTGCGCATCGCCTGGGTGACGTTGCTTGCCCAACCCAGTCTTCATGTGATCCTGGTTCTATCAACATCTGCTCCATGCATGTGCCCATTGTCCGGAACTTGGCTTAACAGTTGCCTTTAAGGATTTAGTAAAAAGTACCTCCAACTACCGGAAAAGTTTCCCTTATAATGAGCCTTGGTTACGGAACTCAATTTAGCGGAATATTCGAAATAATGGAATGGGGGTTGGCTGAATTAATCTGTTAAATCCAGCTTCTACTATAGTTATCTGGCTGCAAACAATAAACTTTATTTTATTCCAGATTCCAATGGATAATTATGTTCACCTCAAATGAATTCTCACAGCCGAAAGTTAACTCATCAATTCAGAAAACATTAGTGCCAGTGGAAAAGTTCACTCTAGTTACACAGAAATCAAAGCTTCTCACATCACTGAAGAGCAGCAGTACAAGTTCTCAATGCTAAGGAAAGTATTGCACTGGGTATGAAAATAACAAAGCAGCCCAGAAATGATAAAAAATGATGAGAAGCCCTTATATAGGTGGCTCAAAGCCACCTTGTACACATCACAGAATATCTTGCAAGTTCCTCAGAAAAACAAAGGAAAAAAAAATGCCTACAAAATTCCTTCTACAATACTTCATCCTATCAAAAACTCTAGGACTATGAAAATACTATGACTTCATTACAGGCGGTTTTGATCATCACAAATCACTTTTATAGTCAAGAGCAAGCTTCAGCATATGGGTCACTCAGCACAGAAGGAAGACCTGCTGACCTCACTTATCAACCATTTTCACCATCACTATAACACTCATAAGTCCTCATTTTAATATATATATATTTTTTGAATGATACTTTTTGCCCCTGTACACCAGGAAACCATTTACTATGCTGGTTGGTAATCATATAACAAAAATATGACCCCTGGTGGTTTACTGGGTAATTACGGCACTCCAATCGGATTGAGCCTGTGTAGGTTTATATCCAAGGGGTGGGTGGAGTGTATTGCTCATATTATGCCACTCAAGGAAGAATGATGCTCGTCACTCTCATCTTCAATGTCAGGACCAACTTGACTAGCCCCGGGCTCCTATGCTCCTCATGGGGCGACACAGGATTGGATGATGGGTAGATGTGAATGGATAAAGCTGAAGTGCCACTTTACTCAAATTCACAGTATCAACTGTATGGAAAAACTTGTAACATTTTAGAACACATCCCTGACTTATCATGAGGGCTGATGTACTATCCATATAGCATCAATGACAATATTCACCTGGCATTTGAAGCTATCTTATTTAAGTGATACTTCAGCAAATAAAATTTCATGTATTCATACAGATCTGTTTGTGTTAGCTTCCTTGAAGTTTTGAATATTACAATGATAAATTCAGCACATTTATTTCAATTTTTCATGAATATTACAATGATAAATTCAGCACATTTATTTCAATTTTTCATAACTTTTGCATAATGATACGATAAATCACAACAAAATACCACTACTGTATAACTTAAATAATTTTTTCATACGGGTAAGACGAAATGATAAACGATTACAAAATACCACTAAAGTGCTGTGTTCTTACTAATACAGGGTGTAAGATATGTACTATGTTTATCTACATAAAAAAAATGTGCCCTGATACTTCAAACATATGGCTTATACTCTGTACATTAACCTCTTCAGCATGACATCTTTCTTTTTCTACCTGGCTAATGTCAAATGATTTTATTCATATTACCAGACTTCTTGGGAAGATGGAATTCACCGGAGAAAACAAATAGCATTTATTTAACAACTACCATAGTTAAAAAAACAAAAGATTCAGCTAGCCAGAATAATGCAACAGGGATACACCAGAATAGTTACTTGATGGATTAATTTAACTGTCAAAGTTACTCAGGTTTCTGAATATTGTTGTTGAATTTGAACTGCACATACAACAGTACAAGATGAAAGAAGTAAACATTATGATAATCTGGTGAAAAAGGTATCTAGCAGTCAGCAGTTCTCTGTCACTGATGACCCAAGCTTCCACTTAAAGAGATTACATAGTGCATCTTTGGGGCTCACACTCATCCCATCATCACGAGGGGGGGGGGGAACACTCTCTCAACTTAGTCGTATCTTGCATCATACTTGAGACGTAACTTTGCTTTCAGTTTCATATCACTTCAAACATCACATCACATCACACTTTTGTCTTATTGTTAACTATCAAATTGCTGTTACGACTTCTCATCAATTAACTCACTCAGACTTATCTTAGTTCCCATCACACTTTACATTTTTTAAAGACTATGTAGTTTCCCCTCAAATCATACACTCAGAGACTTGTTTATATCAAATATAGTCCAAGAACAGCCTCCCAATGCCATCCCAGGTGACTCAAGGCCATACTACACTCTAGGTAAGGCCAAATATGGCAGGCCACACCAGAACCTAGGCCACAGGTACTCTAGGTGAGGTCAAACCAACCACAAAGAAGTCCAGTATACCTAGGTAAACCCTGGACAACTAGGCCTCTCAGCTGACTCAAGGTCAAACTAAACCTTAAGCAAGTCAGCACATGAGGTCACACCAAGCCTGCGTACAGTCACAGGACCCTAGGCCAGAGAGGGAAGCTGGGAGGGGCAGGAGGAGTGTCAGTCAGAGATGGTGAG
>JAGKTI010005616.1:31728-44130 GCA_018397915.1 Birgus latro | reverse complement strand
TGATGATGATGACAGTGATTGCTATGATGATAATGTTGATGGTGGCAGTGATAAGGTAGATGGTGACAGTACTAGTGGCAATAATGATAATAAAAATGATAATATTGATGAAGCTATCGACCAGTGGTTCCCAAACTGTGTTCCATTGAACCCCAGGGTTCTGTGCTAAGCTCCCAAGGGCTCCATGACACAAGTTACAATAATGTGCCTAATGACACCACAGGTACCGAGGTAGTGGATCACCCGTACACGCCTCTTCCTGAGCAACATAAATTAGGAACTTGTAAATCTTTGAGTGGAAGGACTAAGAAACGAAAATTAGATAGCAGCTACATAAACTTTGATTTCATGTTTGTTGGTGACGAAATTGCCCCTGATGGGCAGTGCGTTGAATGTCATCAGCCTGAATCCTGCAAAGCTAAAGAGGCATTTGGAAATAAAACACCCTGAATTAGTTGGAAAAAACGGTGACTATTTTACAAGAGAGCGAAATCAGAGTAAGGATAGTAAAACTACCATGAAAAAGTTTGCATACCAGACCTACAAAATGTACTTAAAGCTTTATATCAGGTCAGTTATCACATTGCTAAGGCAGGTCAAGCTCATACAATTTCAAAACATTTAGTGAGGCCATGTGTAAAAGATACAGTTTCATGCATGTTGGGAGACAGAACAGGTAAAGTTATTTACGCTGTTCTCTTGTCAGTCAACACCATCTCTCATAGACTTAAAGATATGGCGAGTAACTGTAAATCACTGTTAGTGAATCGTTTGAAAGGCAGTCCTGTTGGTTTTATAATGCAACTTTACGAGTCAACTGATGTTGCATGCCCTGGCTATCCTTCCTGTCTATGTACGCTACCTTTTAAATGACAGTGTACATGATGATATGTTGTTTTGCCAGCCAAGTGAAACCACTACCAAAGGTCAAGATATATTCAACATGCTGGACACATTCATGCAAGAAAATGATCTGAATTGGGATCTCTGTGCTGCTGCATGAGTTGATGGTGCAAAAGCAATGACAGGCCCAGTAAAAGCTGTTTTGGCTCTTACTAGAAACGTTGCTCCATCAGTAGAAGGCAGACACTGTTGGTAAATTTCATCAAAGCTAGGCCACTAAATTCTCCAATGTTTACTACTCTTTTGAGATGGGGTTCAGTCACACTGCATTGTTACTGCACACAGAGGTGCGCTGGTTATCCCGCGCCAAAATTCTTTCACGTATGTGTAAAATGAAATATAAGATTAGAATCTTTTTTACAGGAAACAACTTTTCTGTCAAATAGGTTCAATGACAAAGTCTGGTTAATGAAACCGAGCTATCTTACGCATTTTTTTGAAAAATTAACTGAATTTAACCTACCATTGGAAGGCTTAGATATCAACATGCTGAAGGATCAGGACCAAACTGAATCTTTTCTCCTCAAAATAAACTTTTGCGTTGATTGTACAAAGGCAAAACGGTGATTTTTTTTTTCCCGAATTTTCATCAGTTCCTGAGTGAAAATTTCTTGCAGTTGGCTGGAAGTTTAGGGGAATGCATTGCTGAGCACTTAAAGCAATTAAGTAATACTTTGAGAGAATATTTTCCCAAGCAGGCAGACCCTCTAACATGGCCGTGTAATTTATGTATGGATTCAGGTTCTGTAATAGGACAAACTCTATCTATCAAGGAAAAAGAGCAGCTGACTGAAATTTCAACTGATCAAACAATGAAAACAACATTTAATAAAAACCCGCTGCTTACCTTTTGGGTGAAGATCTTGCACGAGTACCCTGATATTGCAAAACGAGCTATGAAACATCTAATGCCATCTGCAACAAGGTATAGGTGTGAGGCCGGTTTCTCACGCTACATTGCCACTAAAAGCAAGTACAGAAACAAGTTGGATGCAGAACCTGATTAGCGCCTGCAGTTAACAAGCATCCTTACAGATACTGATAGCCTTTGGGACCAAAAGCAAACCCATACATCACACTGAAAACAGTAAGAATGATAAAACTCTCCAATGACTTTCAGTTGATTCCCTCCATTAATTGTGTGTGTGTGTGTGTGTGTGTGTGTGTGTGTGTGTGCGTGTGTGTGTGTGTGTGTGTTGTGAGCATTATAGCCATACACACTGGCTGATACGTGAGAGGAGTAGGTTAATTCTCAAACTTGCTGGCATTACAAAATAAATACTTAACTGGTTGGGTAAGCATAACTTTCACCCGTCGGTTTCTCCTATTTCAAGTCTTCATACCCTGATCAGTGATTTACTCGTATACTGTCATGTTTGTGTTGATGCCACATTAATGCGTGTCAAACCGAATACTATTTTCCATTTCTTTCATCCCGCTCTGAGTGAATATTCTGTGTGAAGTGTGTATTACGACATGTGACTAATGTCTGTGATCACCGTAAGCGATTTTTTTTTTATGCAAAGAAGAAGGAACCAAAGGTCCGCACACCGTTCCTTCCAAGAAAAAACAAACACAATATGAAAGCGAGCCAAATTCAGGATCCGTTCATTTCGAGATGCCTGAACACACTGCGTATAAAAGATTGGACATCATAGAAAGTATGGAATACAGACAGACGAAGACATTTCCAGAGTCGACCAGTTGCATAAATGAAGGACTGGGAGTAACAGTTAACTTGCATTAGGGAGTTGGACAGAAAAGGGATGAGAGTTTTTTGCTAAACGAGTGCTGTTTTTTTTTTTAATGCAATGAAGAGGGAACCAAAGGCCACAGGCCTGCATACTGTTCCTTCCAAGAAAAAGCAAAAACAATACAAAAGAGAGCCAAATTCAAGATCCATTCACTTCTAGATGCCTGGACACACAGCATTTGAAAGACTGGAGATCATAGGAAGTAGGAAATACAGAGAGAGGAAGACAGTTCCATAGTTGACCAGTTGCATAAATGAAGGACTGGGAGTAACGGTTAACTCTTGCATTAGACAGTAGGACAGAAAGGGGATGAGAGTTTGTTGCTAGACGGGTACTACGTGCCCGTCGTATAGGTGGAGGGATGCAAGCAGATAGTTCAGAGGAACAGTGACCGTTGAAGTAGTGATAAAAGAGAGATAAAGATGCAACAGTGCGGCGAAGAGACAGAGGTTGAATGGAATCAGTAAGAGGAGGAGAGTTAATGAGACGAAAAGCTTTTGACTCCGCCCTATTGAGAAGAGCTGCATGTGGGGAGCCTCCCGACACATGAGAGTTGTACTCCATACACGGGCGAATAAAACCCGTGTACAAGGTCAACAATTGTGCAGGGGTAAAGAAAGTTAGGAATCGGCTCAGCACACCTAATCTGTTGGCAGCAGATTTCACAAGAGATGTAATATGTTCTTTCCAAGACAAATCCCGAGAGAATGAAACCCCAAGCATGTTCAAGAATGATGCAGGACAGAACTGGACATTATTAAACATTAGTGGGTAATCATGAGGAAGATTTTGTCGGGATGATAAGTGTAAGAACTGAGTATTTGATGCATTAAAAATAACAAGATTATTTTTACCCCAATCAGAAATACGAGCCAAGTCAGACATTAGGTGTGCCATAGCCTCATCCCTTTTTTGTTGAAGTAACTGCTGAGATGGACGTTGAGGAAACCGAATGGAAAGGTGAAACGTGGAATCATCAGCATATGAGTGGATAGGGTTAGATGTACAGCTTAGAAGGTCACTGAAGAATAAAAGGAAGAGAGTTGGTGATAGGACAGAGCCCTGAGGAACACCACTGTTGATAGGTCTAGGAGAAGAACAATTGCCGTCTACAACAGCGGCTATAGAACGACCAGAAAGGAAGCTAGAGATGAAGGCACAGATAGAAGGATAGAAACCGTAGGAGGGCAGTTTGGAAATTATAGATTTATGCCAGACTCGATCGAAAGCCTTTGAGATGTCAAGTGCAATGGCAAAGCTTTCGCCAAAGTCCCGAAAGGAGGATGACCAGGAGTCTGCAAGGTAGGTGAGAAGATCGCCAGTGGAGCGTCCCTGACGGAACCCATACTGACGATCAGAAAGAAGGTTGTGACAGGAAACATGCTTTAAAATTTTTCTGTTAAGAATTGACTCGAAAACTTTTGAGGCACAGGATCTTAAAGCAATTGGACGAAAGTTAGAGGGTTGGGAATGGTCACCCTTCTTTGGGACTGGCTGAATGAGAGCAAACTTCCAGCAAGAAGGAAAGGTACAAGTTGATAGACAAAGGCGAAAGAGTTTACCAAGGCAGGGTGTAAGCACAGAAACACAGTTTTTGAAGACAACAGGAGGGACTCCATCAGGCCCATATGCCGTGTTAGTATTGAGGCCAGTGATGGCAGAAAATACATCAGCTGAATAAATTTTAATGTCAGTCAAGAGGAAGTCAGAGGGGGGGGAAGTGATGGAGGAATAGCACCGGAATCGTATAATGTGGAATTGGAGGAGAAAGTCTGAGAGAAGTGATCTGCTTTATCAGTAGAAGAAATAGCTACAGAGCCATCAGAGTAGAAAAGAGGAGGAAAGGATGATGAGGTAAAGTTGATAGAAAGGTTTTTGGCAAGGTGCCAGAAGGTCGAGGGATGCAAGCAGACAGCTCAGAGGAACATTGACCGTTCAAGTAGATATAGAAGAGAGATAAAGATGCAACAGTGCGGCAAAGAGACAGAGGTTGAAGGGAATCAGTAAGAGGAGGAGAGTTAATGAGACGAAAAACCTTTGACTTCATCCTATTGAGAAGAGCTGTATGTGGGGAGTCTCCCCACATGTGAGAGTTGTACTCCTCACAGGGGCGAATAAAACCCGTGTAGAAAGTAAGCAACTGTGCAGAGGTAAAGAAAGCTTGGTGTCGGCTTAGCACACCTAATCTCTTTGAAGCACATTTCACAAGAGAAGTAATATGTTCTTTCCAAGATAAATCCTGACTGAATGAAACCCCAAGCACGTTCAAGGATGATGCAGGACTGAGCTGGACATTATTAAACATTAGTGGGTAATCGACACCGAAACCTCAAAACATCGGTATCCTGAGTAAAGTATTGCAATAACCAGGTTCATTTGGTTTAGTTTTCATTTTTCAAAACATGTGATATAAGTAAAATGTTTTTTACCGTCTTTCTGCCATACACTTAACAAATTAAATGCAGTTCCCCAAACTGCATGAAGTATATTTTCGTTTTACCTACATGGCACTGTCGCTCATAAAAAAAAAAAAAAAAATGTTTGCAACAAATATATGCATCCCGATATTTTCCGTATATGACAGTGTTTCAGAAGCATCGAACATTTGTTCACTGATACATTACACGAAAAACGAAACCGCAATCAGGAAAAAGACTGTTATGAAGGAGAGGGGAGGGGAGGAGTCCACTGTCTTTTGTGCTCGAGAGGGGAGGGGGAAGTGTTCAGTGGCTGGTGTGGTGAGATGGGAGGCGGTGTTCGTTGGCTTATAAAGGACGTAGGAGGCCAGTCGGCACACAGTGCTCAGTTGCTACAAGATACGTGACAGTCCTGCTCCAGCATTACTTATCCCTGCATCTTGAGCGTGAGTCATGTGACACCGTGCTGCTGTCAGTCGTGTGGCATCGTACCTTTCCATAATTTGTTTTCATTTTTTGTGTATCCATTTTTTGGGAGAAGGAGGTAATTATTATACGAATGTTCACATTCAGAACATATTCTAGTCGAGTAGTTTTTTATTTGCTGTAAGATTTGTAAATCATGGTGAAATTCTCCATTTCGATACGCGTATCAGTAGTGATTACTTCTGCTCGGATTTGTTTTACTGAAAAAGAAATTTTAGATAAATGAGCTGGAAAATGAGATCAGCTGATTTTTGGATGAATATCTACATACCAATACCTTGAGAGCAACATTATTAAAAGCAGCCATTTATTTTATCATACTCGGTCCTGAATGATGCTTTAAGTTCTTGTGAATATTTGAGAAATAATTGATGACTAGCTTTTGCATTTACAACTAACTGAACAGCAAAATGAGAAGAGTACGTCCATTCTAATATTCTCTTGTTCTCCTTGGAGAAATCCTTTATTCAAGCCTTTATACCGCCTCTGTCATCCCTATTACAATGCACTTCACAGCTCAGATAGCCGGAGAATGATTGCTTTAACGTTGACATTATCAAAAATTATGCTATTACCTCTGACACCAGTCGAATTGATAAAGACAGGTCACTGGTAATCTATGTATGCTAGGATTTGTAATTGTAATATAATTGTGGCCCAGCTCCGTGCCTGCGAATCACGGCTTTGTAATTGAGCATATGGCCACAGAAGAGTCTCTTGGTAGCAACTCGCAGCGCAGATGGAGTGTCTGGTTCCGACAGTGTTAAAAGAAAATGCAATGTATTCTGCTGCCTGTGTTAGCCTTAGCAGCTGCATTTTCTTAATATGACTGGTATATTCGTGTACGTAACTTTATACATCATCCACATAGGCATCTATATTGTAACCTCAGCTGATACTTGCTACCGTTTTTTAGTCTGAACTAAATTTTACACACAGTCATTGATCTGAAACAACCCTCTCGAAAAACCAGCCATGCCGAACGCGCCATCTTCGTGCACCTGTCCTTGAGAGGCAAGTTAGCCCGCGCTATAGCCCAAGAGATGGGCACCAGCGTTTCCACAGTCTGCAGGTGGCTTAGACGCTGGTGGATAGAGGGTCACATAAAAACCATATCCCATATTGCTAGACCCTTTACTAGATATGACTACAACACTCAAATCTGTATATACATCTCTTGTGAAATCTGCTTCCAAGAGATTAGGTGTGCTAAGCCGATTCCGAACTTTTTTTTTACCCCTGCACAGTTGTTGACCTTGTACACGGGTTTTATTCGCCCCTGTATGGAGTACAACTCTCATGTGTGGGGAGGCTCCCCACATGCAGCTCTTCTCAACAGGGTGGAGTCAAAGGCTTTTCGTCTCATTAACTCTCCTCCTCTTACTGCTTCCCATCAACCTCTATCTCTTCGCTGCGCTGTTGCATCTTTGTCTATCTTCTATCGCTACTTCAGTGGTCACTATTCCTCTGAACTGTCTGCTTGTATCCCTCCACCGCTACGACAGGCACGTAGTACCCGTCTAGCAACAAACTTTCATCCCTTTTCTGTCCAACTCTCTAATGCAAGAGTTAACCGCTACTCACAGTCTTTCATTTATGCAACTGGTCAACTCTGGAACTGTCTTCTTCTGGTTGTATTCCCTACTTAGTATGATCTCCAGTCTTTCAAACGCAGTATGTCCATGCATCTCGAAATTAATGGATCTTGAATTCGGCTCTCTTTCGAATTGTTTTTTTGTTTTTTTCTTGGAAGGAACATTATGCGGGCCCATGGCCTTTGGTTCCTTCTTCCTCGCATTAAAAAAAAAAAAAAAAAAAAAACTTATTAGAGATGCTATCGATTGATCTGTATATCACCGTAGGTGCTGGAGAGGGACTCCTTCCCGCATTGACACCGATATAACTGAGCGACGACGCTGCCCGTTAGACAGATGTCACTCAGATTTCTCCCTGTCTCTCCAGATGAGACGGGTGGGCTCCAGGAGGACAGCTTCAGCTTGTGGTCCACAGGGTTTGAGTTCAGATGAGCCTGAAGCCACAGCAGTAATACACTTTGTAGGTTTGATCTCTGCATAACTGCAGTGGTCATGTGGCAAAGATAACTCCCGATACTATATTAAGATTTAATTGTTTTATTCACATATTGTGTTTTTGTTAACACCTTCGTGACGATGACGCCTTTGAACGCTTTTTCTCCTTTGGCCAAAGAGATCAGTCATAATCTAGGACTATCAAAGTCTGCAAGTGGCTTAGATACTGTCGGAGAGTGGGTCACGTCCACACCAGACCCCACACTGGCCAAACCCCGATAGATAATACCGTCCCATAACTCTCACATAATTTTGTAACACGTACTGTGAGAGATGTGGAGTGTGACATCCGTCAGCGTGTTTTCGTGGGTTTGATCTATACATGTCCACAGTAGTACTGTGGGAAAAAAAAAATGATACCTGACGGCATTTTTATTTACTTTCTTCTGTCGTGGTGTGTGTGTGTGTGTGTGTGTGTGTGTGTGTGTGTGTGCTTACAGTAACAGTTTGTGGTGTAACAGTGTTACCTGTGTAGCCATAAATTCTGGCTGATAAAAGAGAAGAGTATTTTACCAACATGCAGATGAACAGATTTTTTTTTTTAAGCAAGGAAGAAGTAACCAAAGGCCATGGGCCCCGCATACTGTTCCTTCCAAGAAAAAAACAATATGAAGGAGAGCCAAATTCAAGATCCGTTCATTTCGAGATGCATGGACACACTGTGTTTGAAAGACTGGAGATCATAGGAAGTAGGGAATAGAGATAGAGGAAAACAGTTCCAGAGTTGACCAGTTGCATAAATGAGGGACTGGGAGTAACGGTTAACTCTTGCATTAGAGAGTTGGACATAAACGGGTTGAGAGTTTGTTGGTAGACGGGTACTACGTGCCCGTCGTATAGGGGGAGGGATGCAAGCAGACAGTTCAGAGGAACAGTGAGAGTTGAAGTAGCTATTGAAGAGAGATAAAGATGTAACAGTGTGGCGAAGAGACAGAGGTTGAAGGGAATCAGTAAGAGGAGGACAGTTAATGAGACGGAAAGCCTTTGACTTCACTCTATTGAGCAGAGCTGCATGTGGGGAGCCTCCCCACAAATGGTAGTTGTACTCCACACAGGGGCGAATAAAACCCGTGTAGAAAGTCAACATCTGTGCAGGGGTAAAGCAAGTTCGGAGTCAACTTAGCACACTTAATCTCTTGGAAGCAGATTTCACAAGGAATGTAATATGTTCTTTCCCAGACAAATCCCGAGAGAATGAAACCCCATGTTGTTCAAGGATGATGCAGAACAGAACTGGACATTATTAAACATTAGTGGGTAATCCTGTGGAAGATTTTGTCGGGTTGGTAGGTTGAAGAACTGAGTCTTTGATGCATTAAGAACAATAAGATTGTTTTTACCCCAATCAGAGATACGAGCCAAGTCAGACATTAGGCGTGCCATAGCCTCATCCCTTGTTTGTTGAAGTAACTGCTGAGATGAACGTTGCGGGAACCGAATGGAAAGGTGAAGAGTGGAATCACCAGCGTATGAGTGGACAGGGTTAGATGTACAGCTTAAAAGGTCATTGATGAATAAAAGGAAGAGAGCTGGTGATAGGACAGAGCCCTGAGGAATACCACTGTTGATAGATCTAGGAGAAGAACGATGGCCGTCTACAACAGCGGCTATAGAACAACCAGAAAGGAAGCTAGAGATGAAGGCACAGATAGAAGGATAGAAATCGTAAGAGGGCAGTTTGGATTTTTAAAATTTATGCCAGACTCGATCGAAAGCCTTTGATATGTCAAGTACAATGGTAAAGCTTTCGCCAAAGTCCCGAAATGAGGATGACCAGGAGTCTAAAAGGTTGGTGAGAAGATCGCCAGTGGAGCGTCCCTGACGGAACCCATACTGACGATCAGAAAGAAGGTTGTGACAGGAAAGATGCTTTAAGATAAACATAATAGCAAATGTATAAAAGCATAAGCTTATTACGCAAACTCGAACACTGGATATGTGATGATAATTGTGATAGCATTTGTGTGGGTAATTAAAGTAAACGAAGACATGTTTGTCTTTTCTGTTTTACTTAAAAGACATTATAAGTAATATTCGATAAACTGGTAGATGTAGAGGTGACATGTAGAGGTGTTCGTATGTAGGACTGCTGGGCCTTGATAGCAGGCTGTGAAGCCTATGCCCAGAGTCGGTCACATAAAAAAAAGAAAAAAAAAGAATGCTTATTCTTGATTCATCTACATAACACTAAACCGTCAAACAATGAAGAAAAGGCAAAGATTGTGCAATATAATGCGTTCTTTTTCTTGCATACTTCCTTGTCTGAAAGACTTCCAATAATCTTCTCTGATATTTTATTGTATCCAAACGCCAAGAGTAAAAGGGAGGTGTTCAGGTGGGAGGAGTAGGGGGAGGTGTTCACTGACTAGTGTGGTGAGTGGGGAGGGGGGCTGCTCACAGGCTGCAATATGAGGGCCGAGCCGACCATGACGGACGGACGTGCTGACGATAATGCCTGCGACCCTTTGAGGTGGGCTAACAATAAGCCACAGTTTCCTGCAGCCCAGAAGATCACGGGTCTGTGGTTTGGTTTAACGTGAGTGCGGGGTACGGCTTCATCAAACGCCAGGATACTGGCGTTGATGTTTTCGTCCACCATTCGGCGATCGTTAAGCCGAGTCCACGGCACCTCCAATGCTCCTTAGGTGATGGAGAGCGGGTGGAGTTTGGTCTGTTTGGGACTCCAAAGGGTCCTGAGGCTCGGGATGTTACTGGGCCGGGAGGTGTGGCCGTGCAGGGCTCTGCTCATGCACGGCGACGTCTCACGGCCCAGGGACATCAAGCCAAGGATCCTGGGAACCCTGAGCAGCTGAATCTGCTCGTGGAGATGTGTGTCGCGACGGCGAAGGCTTTTTTTGTTGGTGATAAGGGGGCTTTGCCCGTTCTCCTCCCAAAGATCTTTGAGGAGAACGGGCTGCCATGCCATATCATCCCCGTGTGCTTCGCCCTCCACATTCACTCGATTCCCCACCGACGGGAGCGTCGGGCCCGGCAGCGACGATCTGCTGTCCCTTGTCAGACCCCGAGGAAGAGGCTGGGACCCGAGGCTCCCCTCAACAGGAAAACTGCCATTCCCTCTTCTGTTGACCACCCGGAAACGTCTAAGGCCACGGATCAGACCACGGTGCAAGTTCACCAGCAACCATCGACGACGGTGGAGGGGCAGGATTCTTCAGATGCTGCCTCCATGGCCGAGGAAGCGTCGACAGGCTCCTCGGCCGGGGAGGAGATTCGTGAGCCCTCCCCTTCTCCGACAGTGGAGGGCCCTCCATCTCGCCCTCCAATCATCGACCTCAAGGATCGGCTAGATGTAGCCTCCTACCGACACCTCCTGGGCCTCGATGCCCACACCCGGTCATACCAGCTCGGAGCCACGACCTATACCACCCTCTACGATCTGCTCTGGGCTGCCGACATGGGTGAGAAGATCAGACCTGTACTGATCATCCGGGAGGTGGAGGCACGTCTAGCCGATCTGAGAGCATTCTATCATATGCTTCCGCCACGACTGCGATAAGAGCTCGGCCGGTAGTGTGACGTGAGGCCGCCCTAATTACTCTTACCATCATAACTTGGCTGGCCTAATATCCCCCAAGGGGATGACTGCCATTTAGCCCCAAGGAAAAAAAAAACAGTCAGCATTCAGTGTTCAGCTGCTGCTCAAAGCATCGAAAAGCCCGCTCGAGCCTCACTTGCCCCACCACCTTGAATGTAAGTCACGTGACACCAAGTTTTTAGCATATGTGGCAAACTGCCACAAGAGGAAATTTTTGCCGAATGATACTTTTCCACTAAAGTTTTATTATCGTTTACTTCCCCAAACATCAAATCCTGTACAGACTTTATATGATACCTTACAGTGTACTTAACATGAGTCGAGTTAGCATCAGTACTAGAATCTGTTTGTTGGTTTAATATGGCTGCATTGTAGAGTTAGTTCAGTATGGTTATTTGTGTTTCAGAAATTGGATTTGAGTGACACTGTATTTCGCCATGACACCAAAATTATTTTCCAGCACATCCTAGAGTTATTTTCTAGCACTCGTACAATAGATCGCTGCCATGACCTCAGTGTCTTGCAGTATGTATGTGCATGAGTATCTCAAGAATAATGTTAACAGAACGCCATTGTAGTGAAGGAAGTTAATGGTCGAGTAGTGAACATGTTGAGTGGGAGATCATTCGAGTGGGAGATAATTCGAGTGGGAGATCAGTCGTGTTGCAGACTTGTCGAGAAGAGCAGTGAGGGAAAGGAGAAACTCAGAAATGAGGTGAAACTGAGAATATGATGTGTGTGTGTGTGTGTGTGTGTGTGTGTGTGTGTGTGTGTGTGAGAGAGAGAGAGAGAGAGAGAAAGAGAGAGAGAAAGAGGGAGGAAAGGCTGACTGGGGGAAGAGGGAGATGGAGGAGAGTGGGAGGAGACAGTACTTGTAACAATTCTCAGCACACGTCATTTCAGAAATCAAACGTACACCCGGATAATGGAGTCATTGCGATATCCCCGACCGACCAATCTGGCGGACCGTACTAACTTTGTGTGGCTGTGGGTGGGAGGCAAGTCAGCTCGGGCCATAGCCAAACAGACGGGGGCCAGCCTTACCACTGTGTGTAGGTGGATCAAGAGGTGGAGGGAGGAAGGACATGTGGATACCAGGTTACATGAACTTAAACTCTTCATACGATTCTTTGTTCATACTTTGTCAGCTCTCAGACGTCTCACAACTAAACAGAGTAAATATTAAAATTGACAAA
>JAGKTI010005616.1:17385-31308 GCA_018397915.1 Birgus latro | reverse complement strand
ATGGCTAAGATCTTTTTTGTAAATACATCCCCAGACCCCGCAGTGGCAGACCGTGCAAGAAGAAAAACGAGACGAGACCACTTCGTCCCATCGCAGTCCGTCACGCCAAGCCTCAGATATTTCTGGCTGAAAGCTGTAGTGGACACATACGACCAACAGCCAAAAAGCCAAATTTCGAAGGTTACAAATATCCATACTTCTCCGGCATCTACGTAAGAAGTTTAGTCCATAACCAAATTTATGTACGACTAAATACACACAATTTTGTACTGAAAGGAGCTAAGATTTCCAGACATTGAATTATCGGAACAACTTACTCATGCTTACCTACCTTCACGGTTATGGTTGGTCTACTAATACAAATATTGGGAACTCCAGTATGAGCCTATGGATGCATAAAGCATAGAATTCTGTTTTAACATTGAGAAGGTAATGAACAAACCTTATAATTATCAGATCTAGCATAGCTATGAAATTAATAACCTTTTCATCCTGGGAACGTCTTATACTATCGTTAGCAACGAAAATATAAAGTTTGAAGTATCTGGAAATGTTTGGTTGGAGATAGACATGTGTCAGTTTTAGTGCTTTATTTTCTCTAACGTTAGGAACTAAATAGAACCCAAAATCAGAGAGAATGGGTACTGCAGCCAGAAACGTTAGAGAAAACAGAATTCAAGCTCTTTCTTCTGTCAATCTCCCACCGAACATTTCCATTTGTTACTATGTTCTGTTAGAGAAATTTTCATACAGAAGCTAAATACCGTTTCAGTGATAAAGCATGTTTTTCCTTTAAACCTGAATGATTTCACTCGGCCTAGAATAGAGTCAAGGTTTTGGAGCCATAAGGAAGCATATTTAATCCTCATGCTTAAATTGAAAATAGTTTGTTAAGCCTTTCTAATTAAGTTTCAAATAAAGGACATCCCAGGTGCCATTTTTAAAAGATGCGAGAGCATCTCTTGGAGTGGCCCAGTCAGGTAATCACGTCTAAGATTTTCATACACATGCTGTTTAACCATATTGAACCACGCCAGAGGGTTCACTCCAGCGAAGCCCTAAACAGTCCCTCTTTTATCTAGTGCATCTGTATTGTCCAGTTTGCTTTGTCAGTGAATGGAGTCTGGTTTGTATATTAGTGTACGAGACGAACCCTTTTGCCTTATGATTATGTATACACTGATACTGTAGTGAACCTTGAATATAGTATTGATCTTTGTCCGTCCCCTAGAATATTGTCAGTATATATTTTTACAAGGGTAATTATACCCGTTGTTCTGATACCACAATATTGTTTTATTCATGCACTGTCTAGAATCCTGTTTTTAGTATTCCATTCACCATGAAGCATACAACTTGCGGGTAATCTCATACTCATGTATTTTAAAGTAGCTAGAACAGTTTTTGGATGAATAAGTAGGAGTAGACTGTAACACCAGTCGAGCAGGGAAGTACTCCCAAGGTGGATGGAAGGCTAATGACAGGGAGAGCTGGAGCTCCCGTTTCATCAGCTCTCAGGACTTGTTCCTGACCATCCCCCTTTGCTGAACTTTTTCAGTGTCTCAGTAACACAGAGAGTAGACCAGCATGCTCTCTAATAGAAGTTTCTCTAACTGTCAACACCAAACTATATGCACATTACACACTACACTTCCTTTTCAAAATTTGTAAAAAAAAAAAAGAAAATGGCGCACATAAATCATGCCTGGGAGTCCCCAGGGGGGGGGGGGGACAATAAATGCAACCACCATCCGCCCCTCTCCCGGTGACGACTCACAGAGCTGCCTGGAACCACTGTCTGACTCACTCCATCTTCATTTCTGTAACATTCGCGGCCTTTCCTCTAACTTTCGCTCCGTTCAACACAACCTCTTCTCCTCTAAACCTTACCTTCTCTTTCTCTCTGAGACTCAGCTGTCTGAGGCTACTGACAGCAAACCCTTTTCTGTATCCTCCTACTTTCTCTATTCTCTTTTCAAAGCCAAAGGTGGCTGTTGCGTATATGTACACAACGATCTATCTTGCTCTCGTGTTCCTGAACTTGATTCTTCTGAATTCCCTACGCTCTGGCTTCGGCTTTCCTGTCATTATCTGACTAAATATATCTGTGCTGTTTACTTATCTCCTAATTCTACTGATTATCAAAAATTCTTTCACTATCTTACTTCTACGATGGAACACATTCTATCCATTGCTCCTTTCTCTGAAATCTCCCTTCTTGGAGATTTCAATGTTCACCACCACCTTTGGCTCTCCTCTCCTTTCACTGATCCACCTGGTGAACAAGCCTACATCTTTTCTATCCTTAATGACCTAGAGCAGCTTGTACAGCACCCTACCCATATCCCTGACCGCCTTGGAGAGAGTTCCAACATACTCGACCTTTTCCTAACAACTAATCCTTCTGCTTACACTGTTAATCTTTTCTCTCCGTTGGGCTCCTCCGATCATAACCTTATTACCTTAACCTGTTCTATCACTCCGGTATGGCCTATGGACCCTCCAAAGAAACGCCGCCTGTGGCACTTTGGAGCTGCAGATTGGGAGGCCCTCAGGCAGTACTTCTTTGATTTTCCTTGGAATGATTATTGCTTCCATGGCCGGGAGCCATCTGAGTGTGCCTGGCGCATTACGGGGGTTATTCTCTTGGGCATGGGAGAATACATTCCATTCTCATATCCTCTGACTAATGCAAGAAAGCCTTGGTTTAGTCATGCTTGTTCTAATGCTGTCTGCAACAAGGAGAGGGCCTATAAGAGGTACAGGAGCCAACCCCTGAATCACATCTTTTATATATTTCTACCCGGAATCGTGCTAAGTCTGTTCTTCGCTCTGCTAAAAATAATTTCATCCGTGCTAAATGTTCTCATCTCTATAAATCGAATTCTTCTCGCTCCTTCTGGCATCATCATCCTTCCCTCCTCTTTTCTACTCTGATGGCTCTGTAGCTATATCTTCTACTGATAAAGCAGATCTCTTCACTCAAACTTTCTCCTCCAATTCCACCTTAGACGATTCCGGTGCTATTCCTCCATCACTTCCTCTCTCTGACTTCCTCTTGACTGACATTAAAATTTATTTAGCTGATGTATTTTCTGCCATCACTGGCCTCAATACTAACAAGGCATATGGGCCTGATGGAGTCCCTCCTGTTGTCCTCAAAAACTGTGTTTTTGTGCTTACACCCTGCCTAGGTAAACTCTTTCGCCTTTGTCTATCAACTTGTACCTTTCCTTCTTGCTGGGAGTTTGCTCTCATTCAGCCAGTCCCAAAGAAGGGTGACCATTCCCAACCCTCTAACTATCGTCGAATTGCTTTAACATCCTGTGTCTCAAAAGTTTTCGAGTCAATTCCTAACAGAAAAAATTTAAAGCATCTTTCCTGTCACAACCTTCTTTCTGATCGTCAGTATGGGTTCCGTCAGGGACGCTCCACTGGCGATCTTCTCACCTACCTTTCAGACTCCTGGTCATCCTCCTTTCGGGACTTTGGCGAAAGCTTTGCCATTGCACTTGACATCTCAAAGGCTTTCGATCGAGTCTGGCATAAATCTTTAATTTCCAAACTGCCCGCCTACGGTTTCTATCCTTCTATCTGTGCCTTCATCTCTAGCTTCCTTTCTGGTCGTTCTATAGCCGCTGTTTTAGACGGCCATCGTTCTTCTCCTAGACCTATCAACAGTGGTGTTCCTTAGGGCTCTGTACTATCACCAACTCTTTTCCTTTTATTCATCAATGACCTTTTAAGCTGTACATCTAACCCTATCCACTCATATGCTGATGATTCCACCCTTCACCTTTCCATTCGGTTTCCGCAATGTCCATCTCAGCAGTTACTTCAACAAAAAAGGGATGAGGCTATTGCACACCTAATGTCTGACTTGGCTCGTATCTCTGATTGGGGTAAAAATAATCTTGTTATTTTTAATACATCAAAATCTCAGTTCTTACACTTATCAACCCGACAAAATCTTCCTCAGGATTACCCACTAATGTTTAATAATGTCCAGTTCTGTCTTGCATCATCCTTGAACATGCTTGGGGTTTCATTCTCTCGGGATTTGTCTTGGAAAGAACATATTACATCTCTTGTGAAATCTGCTTCCAAGAGATTAGGTGTGCTAAGCCGATGCCGAACTTTCTTTACCCCTGCACAATTGTTGACCTTGTACACGGGTTTTATTCGCCCCTGTATGGAGTACAACTCTCATGTGTGGGGGGGCTCCCCACATGTAGCTCTTCTCAATAGGGTGGAGTCAAAGGCTTTTCATCTCATTAACTCTCCTCCTCTTACTGATTCCCTTCAACCTTTGTCTCTTCGCCACACTGTTCCATCTTTATCTCTCTTCTATCGCTACTTCAATGGTCACTGTTCCTCTGAACTGTCTGCTTGCATCCCTCCACCTCTTTGACGGGCACGTAGTACCCGTCTAGCAACAAACTCTCATCCCTTTTCTGTCCAACTCTCTAATGCAAGAGTTAGTCGTTACTCCCAGTCCTTCATTTAAGCAACTGGTCAACTATGGAACTGTCTTCCTCTCTCTGTATTTCCTACTTCCTATGATCTCCAGTCTTTCAAACGCAGTATGTCCAGGCATCTCGAAATGAACGGATCTTGAATTTGGCTCTCTTTTGTATTGTTTTTGCTTTTTCTTGGAAGGAACAGTTTGCAGGCCTGTGGCCTTTGGTTCCTTCTTCTTTGCATTAAAAAAAAAAAAGGCTCATTCCTTTTATAAGCCTATAATAACGATTGTATGTGAGCGAGGTAGAGGTGGGGGAGAGGGAGGGAGAGGCCAAGGATGAGGTGGAGGAATGGAGTGGAGAGGTATTATATTTGAGAGAGGGCGTGTGAGCTGGGAGAAGGGCAGTGAAATGGCGGGGGACATGGCGGCAATATGTTTGTGGCCACCCCATACGGGATTAATGTCTGACAATAGATAGATAGATAGGTTATTATTATTATTATTATTATTATGATTATATTTATGATTGTTATTATTTAAATATATGGCTGGATAAATAGGTGATGGAATGAACTATAGGTTAAATAAACGAGTCAAAGCTTTAGTTCTTCTTCTACAGTATAATACGTCTCGCCTAAGCTAATGAAAATATTGTGGCGGCAGCAAGAACACATGAAAACGGACGTCATTAAGCTGCAGAGGGAAAAGTATTCTTTCACCTACCCTTCTGTCAGTCATGTGTGGTACTATACTCCTTTCACCTTAATTTGGCTCAGACTTTCGTAGTTTTACAGCTTATTTTACATGACCCGTTGGCAGATCGAGACACTGCTACAGCTTTACATAATTTCCACAGCACTTTGTAATGACTACATCTTATTCTACTGGTAATCAGTTGTTATATATCAGTTTTTAAAATTGACAGATGATAATTTTAATCTAAGTTAAAGTAAAAGCGTAGAAGTAAGCAACGAGAATTGATATGTCTTGCACGTCCAATGCTACAGAGGTCAGAGGAAGAGTCGGATGGTTCAGTGATGTAATCGATGTACGGTACTAGAGTCAAGGACGATTACACCCCGAAAGGGATATTGTAATCCTGGAATCTATCTTATATATATTTTTTCCTGATTTGTACTTACATTTTAAAACCTAACTTCTGTTCCCCCACTTCCCCCCCCCCCTTTTTTGGGGGAGGGGGGTTACCTCTCGTCTGTTCTTTTTTGTACTGTGCCAGCCCTCAACTTCTTATTCTTATGCTACACCTCTCTTTTACTTCTCTTATTCCTCTCGCACCAACCAGTCGTCGCGCCCCTTGTGTAACTACGTGTTGTAGTGGTGGACGTGTGTGGTGTTGGTGAGCGCTTGTGACGAAGGTGGCGGTGGTGGTGGTAACACAGAAGTGTGGTAGTGGTGGTGACGTGATGGTGGCGTTGATGGTGGTGCCAGAATGATGTCAGCTTTAGCGGAGAAACTGTGGCTTGTCCTAGGAGTCACCTGCATCCTGGTTCACGCCCACCTGCCTCGTACATCTGGTAAGGTGATGCATTTTATTCCATACTAATTACAATATTATAAAGATCTCCAGTTTTGACTCTGAATTCCATTTCTTGGTGTACACTTAACCTTTGTGTGTGTGTGTGTGTGTTTCTATCTGCTGAATGAAAAAGTCCATCATAAGTTGGAATAAGCTACTCATTTCTTTTCTTGGTCGTCAGTGTTGATCATGATAGTTTGTAACATTTTTGGTGTCTCATGTTTTTCTTGAACAAGGTATGTTTGTCTAATGTTAGCCAGAATATAATATATATATAAAAAAAAGTTGCCTAATTCGCTGTTAAAGCCTAGTAATTAAAATGTCTTTAAAGATTTTTTTTTTTTAAGAGATGGCCAATTCTGTGGGACAAACTCATGCAGCCTTGAAGAGTCTGCTGTCAGCTGAACCGTGTGATCGCTCTTCTGCTTTCCTGTTTACTGATGATGCATTCAGAGCTACTGCCCTCCTTAATGTAAGCCAACCCATAATAAGGTCATTATCATCATTATCATCATTAAAAGTCATAATTATCATCGTTTTTTTCTGAAGTTACACGCCATCCTTCAGGCTGGGGATATATTTCGACATGTAGGGATATAAAAATACAGTGACTTATATATTTGCTTTTACAGTAATAATTTCTGATTACCCTGTACCTTGGTTAGAGGAAAGTAGAGAAGCAAGACTTTACCTCAGACGAAGATCCGTTGTCTAGTGTAAAAGCGATAGGTAGAATGACCATCACTCTCATAATCAACTAAAACTCTTGTAGAATATCGAAGCTTCGACTTACCATTGTAACACTCGCACGTTTCCTTGCACGTGACAGAGATCTCTAACTTCTTTCAACTCTAATGACGGCCAAATGTAGCCAGTTTGGAGGATATGTTTAACTTGTAAACAAAGAAATTCATTTCTACCTCATCACTTAAATTCAAGTAACCACGATAACATTTAATTTGTAAGAGTGACCTAATTCTACTAAGGTCACAACGAACCGACGACAGACAACAGATCTTTGGTGTGAAGTCCTTTCCACAGTGCTTCACCATCTACGAATACCGGTAGGTTTATGGGGTGTACAGAATATACGACTCGCGGCTGTATTTACCTATTTTCAGGAACTTGATGAGCGACACGCACTTCAGGGTGTGAGTGTGTTCCATGTGGACATGAAGGACACAGACCTCAACCTCACATACTCGCATCTCTCACAGGCGGTCGGTGAGGCTCGACATGTCAGTATTAGCATGGATTTGGTTGACTCATGTAATAACGCAGAGTCGAGTGACAGATAATGCTACTTGCCTATTTCAGTACAACTTGATTCCTTAGATTCCGTATTCAGTCTTTCATTTACAAGCACGTCCATTCTTAAAGGGCAAATTGTCACATGCAAGTCTCATGCAAGTCCATGGGTTAGGAATGGTTCCAATTCTGCTAGAGGTGATGTATCGCATCATTACGGACCAGTTTCCCTCCAGGACCCATAAAACTAGGCTTGACCATGTATAGTTGAGTTGCCCACACTTAGCAGGTATGTGCATGTCGGCCACTGCAATTATTATATTTCTTCCAGCTTCGTGAAGAGTCGTGGTGTGTGACGGTGGTGGTGGTTAGCGACGACCCTGCCTTCCTTTCTGCCTTCGCTGAGTCCTCCTTTAAGAGTTACCTCCTGCTGGTCCAGACAACGAGGCTGCTCGCCTTCACCAGCCTGCCTCTCAATCGCCTCCACACCCTCCACCATCTTCACAAGACTGTATCACGCACCAACGCTCTGCTCGCAGTTGTCGACGATGCTTCACCATCCTTAAAGTAGGGTTTCTCTTATTTAGACCAGAGTTCCCAGGCCCTATAGCTTAGGAGACTTTCTGACACTTCTTTATGTGTAATATTTGCTGTTCACATAATGAGACTGGGCATATGAAGTAGGGCAGTATGTGTGGCAGTATGAAGCGTGGCAGTATGAAGTGAGGCAGTATGAAGCGAGGCAGTGTGAGGTGTGGCAGCGTAGACTATTGCAGTTCAGGGTGCAGTAATTCAGGGTTCAGTAATAGGTATTGCCAAGAAAGCTTGAATTTATGCCTATCGACTTTTACAAAAATTACTATTTTAATTTCTTATATATCCCACCACTCACAGCGTCAAAGTGTACTCGATGCTACCTTTTACCCAGCCAGGAGACAAGCCTGTGTTGATGGCCACGTGGTCTGCTGCTCGTGGTCTTGTTCTTACATCACCCCCTCACCTCTACCCTCAGAAATTTTTGAGGTACGTACTCTCGGAGACAATTTTTTTTAATGTTTCATGTCCTCTACTTGTAACTTCCTTATATTGGCTAATATTACTAACCTTAAAGGTGTTGCCTATGTTCCCTGCTCATAAATGACTTTCTATTGATATGATGCATCAGTGAGGAAAGGTTGCTCTGACTGTACAAACATCAAATAAAGACTACAGGCTTAAATTAATACCTAGCCTATCAATTGTACGATGATCATTATAGCAGACAAGTAACATAAGTGTTCCATCTCTCCATCCAAGGTTTCCCCACCGGCCCAACTTTGTGGTGACATCTGAACAGTTCCCACCGGTAGAGGCAGTGATGGTGGATGACCCTAAGGCACCTGGGGGCAAGCGACTTACCTTCACAGGGCCAATGGAAAATGCTATGCGTTTCATATCCAGGCAAATGAACTTCACGTAAGAGATTCTACACTTCTCTATTATAAAAGAAGATATAACGAGATAAATTAATTCCCCCTATATGTATAGTGTATATATATACATGAAAAGCACTCATAATACATAGCTACCAAAAAATCATAGTCTGACAAATAATGATATATATTTACACAGCCATAGTTGAAAGTTCAGCACAGTAGACTTTATTCCATCTTCACACTGTTGGTTCAGACCATGTCCGCAGACAAATCTTCTAATCCACAACTCCCTGCTCTACCAGATACACCTATGTAAGACCCAGCGATCGTTCCTGGGGCAGCAGACAGCCTGATGGAACCTACAATGGAATGATAGGTCAGCTTCTAAGAGAGGTCAGTAGTGAAACAGTTTGGGACACTTTTCCTTGCCAATGTTTCCCGAATATGCACTCGTTTCAGATTCTGTCTCCTTCAGAGTCATTTCCTCTTAGAAATCACTAATCATTGACGTCTACAAGGCCCAAAAAGTATTTAGGAAATTTACAATATTAGTAAAAATCATCGTGATGTACACACACACACACACACACACACACACACACACACACACACACACACACACACCAAAACTTCAAGTCGATCATATTTCGTCATCCACTTCGAGCCCGGCGGACTTAATCTCATGTTTTAAGCTGTCTCATACCTGCCAAACTTTCCCCCCAGGAGGTTGAAATAGCCGTAGGTCCATTCGGTCTTAACCATGAAAGGTATGTGCTGACAGACTACTCCCCCTGCATTATACAAATTGAATACAAGATTTTCGCTGCCCGTGGTCGCCCTGGGGTGAACCCGTGGGGCTTCCTGCTGCCTCTGTCACCTCTGGTATGGGTGGCTGTGCTGATGGCGCTGATGGCGGTGCTGGCTGCCATGCTACTCCTGCCTTACTGCCTTCCTGACCAAACCCAAGATCCAGTAAGGCGAGAGACCAACATCTTCAACTGCGTCAGGGTCCTCCTGCAGGAAGGTAACAGTAATGTCACTGTCTATAATGAAGTTAATAGAAATATTTCGTATAAAGGAAGTATGCAGACACGTGATCGCAGAATGGCAAGATGTTTTGTAGAGGTAGCTTTTAGAGGAGGGAGGAAGCAGCGTTATATATACAGAAATTAATTGGTTGCCATGCAAGTCAACCTTTTTTTTTCAGAGATATTACTCATACTTAAAAGATGAAATGGAAAACAAAACACAGAACAAATGAGTTTCTTTCACCACAAACAAACGTGGGACTAAAACCAACTTCATCTATCCCAAACAGACGTGATACGAACGACTGGTTGGTGGTGGTGGGAGCGTGTGATGCTGGGGGTGTGGATGCTGATGATATTGGTGCTGACACAGAGCTATGTCGGCAACCTCATGGCCCTCCTTTCAGTCAGATACATAGACCAACCCTTCCAGAGCCTTGAGGACGTCCTCGGTGATACTAACGTTAAGATCATCCTTGTGGGAGGGACTGTGAATATTCCCTATTATCGGGTGAGTCTGATTGATCAAAAATAATACCTGAACATCATCAACATTAACATTATCGTTATTATAACCTTATTTCCTACAAAATCATGGTGTGCACACGTACTTACTCATTATGGTTCTATCACGTTCCTAATACGTCCCTAGTACTTTTCTAACGTTCCTAACTTTTTCCTGACACTTTCCCAGGAATGAACGCTCCACAAACAAAGCATCGTGTCCCAGGTTTTTTACGAATATGAAACCGAAAAAAAAACTCAAACACTTATGGATCTATTAAGAAGTTTTACAGACGTATGCATGCAATTAAGTCGTTCTATAGCTGCTGTTGTAGACGGCCATCGTTCTTCTCCTAGGCCTACCAACAGTGGTGTTCCTCAGGGCTCTGCCCTATCACCAACTCTCTTCCTTTTATTCATCAATGACCTTCTAAGCTGTACATCTAACCCTATCCACTCATATGCTGATGATTCCACCCTTCACCTTTCCATTCGATTTCCGCAACGTCCATCTCAGCAGTTACTTCAGCAAACAAGGGATGAGGTTATGGCACACCTAATGTCTGACTTGGCTCATATCTCTGATTGGGGTAAAAATAATCTTGTTATTTTTAATGCATCAAAAACTCGGTTCTTACACTTATCAACCCGACAAAATCTTCCACAGGATTACCCACTAATGTTTAATAATGTCCAGCTCAGTCCTGAATCATCCTTGAACATGCTAGGGGTCTCATTCTTTCGGGATTTGTCTTGGAAAGAACATATTACATCTATTGTGAAATCTGCCTCCAAGAGATTAGGTGTGCTGGGCCGACTCCGAACTTTCTTTACCCCTGCACAGATGATGACCTTGTACACGGGTTTTATTCGCCCGTGTATGGAGTACAACTCTCATGTGTGGGGAGGCTCCCCACATGCAGTTCTTCTCAATAGGGTGGAGTCAAAGGCTTATCGTCTCATTAACTCTCCTCCTCTTACTGATTCCCTTCAACCTTTGTCTCTTCGTCGCACTGTTGCTTCTTTATCTCTCTTCTATCGCTACTTCAATGGTCACTGTTCCTCTGAACTGTCTGCTTGCATCCCTCCACCTCTACGACGGGCACGTAGTACCCGTCTAGCAACAAATTCTCATCCCTTTCCAGTCCAACTCTCTAATGCAAGAGTTAACCGTTACTCCCAGTCCTTCATTTATGCAACTGGCCAACTCTGGAACTGTCTCCCTCTGTCTGTATTCCCTACTTCCTATGATCTCCAATCTTTCAAACGCAGTGTGTCCAGGCATCTCGAAATGAATGGATCTTGAATTTGGCTCTCTTTGGTATTGGTTTTACTTTTTCTTGGAAGGAAGAGTATCCGGGCCCTGGCCTTTGGTTCCTTCTTCCGTGCATAAAAAAAAAAAAAGTATGACATGGAACATACAGACAGAAGGACACACAGATAGACACACAGACAGATGTACCACTAAGGCCTTATATTTTCAGACGGTGAAGTCGGGTATCTTTCGTGAACTGGGGGACCTACTAGACACTGACAGGGTGGTATTCAACAGATTCGCAGACCTGCCTATCAGTATGTCCACGCTGGTCAGGCCGCAGCACCACATAATCTTCGACGTGGACAATGTTTTACGAAGCATGATGGCCGCTGATTTCTCACGTAGAGGTATAGTGTATTAATATTTATCCTAGCAATATTAACCACGCTACAAGTTTGACTAACGAGCTGTAATTTGGTAAACACCTGGTATTATTTACGGTGACTGGTAATATTTCTGATAATCTCAATTTTTCTTCAGATGAATCGTGTTTGTGGCCAATGAGTGTTCTTCGTGGTGTGTGTGTGTGTGTGTGCGTGTGTGTGTGTGTTCGTGCGTGCGTGTTTGCGTACGTGCGCGCGCTCGGGCATGTCAATATGTGTTCTTGCTAATTATCTCCTCTCAGGTGTGTGCGACTATTACCTGTCCAGAAGCTCCTACCTTACCTACGCCTTGGGGATGTTGTCGCAGAAGAACAGCCTCCTCACTCCAGGCATTGCTAAAGGGTGAGTATACAGATCGTAACACCTCTTCCTTAACGATTATTTCTCTGCATTACAGTTCAGTCATGATTCCGATGGTTGAATGGTGAGTAAGTGAGAGTGTGGCCCATTTAGGGGGGTACTCTGTTGGTTTCTTCCCTCTCTGTCATCCCATCCATAGACAGTAAAAGGAGTCCGAGTGATGATGATGATAATGATGATCTCTCTCTCTCTCTCTCTCTCTCTCTCTCTCTCTCTCTCTCTCTCTCTCTCTTCTTCCTACCTACAGATCTATCTACCTATATACTTACCTACCTACCTACCAATCTATCTTATCTCTCAACCTGCTTGCCTACCTACCTGTCTATTTATTTATCTATCTATGCATCTATCTATCAGTCTATCTACCCACCCGTCTTTCTACCCATCTGTCTATCTCCCTTCAGCGTGGCATGGTTGGTGGAGTCAGGGCTGTTCCACAAATGGCTGTGGTTCTGGCGGTCCAACAGTTCTTCCTGCCTCAACCCACCGAGAACCATCACTGTTAACTCCGTCCTCTCCCTCACCAATTTATGGGTAAGTCAGTTATGGGTCACTAATCTATCAGTAATTTATGGGTAACTAATTCATGTGCCTCTAATTTATCCGTAACTAACATGTAGGTATCTACTTTATTAGCCCCTTTAGCCTGAGGACGTCTGCGATTTTCCTTATTTGAAAAGCAGACATGAATTGAAATGATTAATGAAGTGTGTGTGTGTGTGTGTGTGTGTGTGTGTGTGTGTGTGTACTGTATATCATCCAGGTGTACATGAGTCACCCTTAAGCAAAATATCATCGTCTGAGGATTGTGTGAGTAACTAATCTGAGGAATGAATTTATCTGAGATTACTTTATGTGTATCTTTTATTGGTAAATATTTAGTGGGATACTGTATTATGAGTAATTCCTGCTTCAGCCCGTCCCGACACATCATTTTTAATTCTGTCCTCTTAATTATTGACATGGTTAGCAAATTTTCAAAGGACTAATTTGGGGTAACCAAGTTGTTAAGTACGACTCTGAGATAACTAATATGAAATAGGCTTAGTTTTTTTGGAGAATGTGGGCAAGTAATCTGCAGGAACCATAATAACAGGAAACTTACGTCTCAGCATCATGCCTTCTGTATTTCAGGGAATGTTTGCCGTCCTTGGGTTTGGCTTCGTCATCGGGATCCTGGTTCTCCTGCTTGAGTGTATCATTGGTAGCATCAGCCAGCATAAACGGATAAAGTGAAAGAGTGAAAATTTTAGCTACATCGAGTGCTGTGAGATGTAGGAAAAATCTTCACTGGCTCGCTTTTTCTTGCCAACTTCCTTACGAGTTTAAATCAGCTTAATCACTTATGTCACTTCTGTGTACTGTGCATATTTTCGTGAGATGAGGAAGGTATAAAACAGCATATGAATGATGATGAGGGTTAGAAAGCCTCCCATAAAGGTGAATGCACATATTTTGTATCCGACGTACGATCATCTTTTGTTAACCATCTAATAAAGTCTTGGAAATAATTAGTTTAAAGTTCATTAACCTTAACTAGTAATAGTCATGTCTGGTAAAAAAAAAATACATGTGAACCAATACATGAGTGAGAAAAACATAGGCTAATGTTGAGGATGCCGATGATAACTAATAATGATGCTGGTTTATTCATATTGTGTGTATATA
>JAGKTI010005616.1:1497-17183 GCA_018397915.1 Birgus latro | reverse complement strand
GTAGTACCCGTCTAGCAACAAACTCTCATCCCTTTTCTGTCCAACTCTCTAATGCAAGAGTTAGCCGTTACTCCCAGTCCTTCATTTATGCAACTGGTCAACTCTGGAACTGTCTCCCTCTGTCTGTATTCCCTACTTCCTATGATCTCCAATCTTTCAAGCGCAGTGTGTCCAGGCATCTCGATATGAATGGATCTTGAATTTGGCTCTCTTTTGTATTGTTTTTACTTTTTCTTGGAAGGAACAGTATGCGGGCCCCACCCTTTGGTTCCTTCATCCTTGCTTTAAAAAAAAAAAAAGAGAAAGGAGGGAAAGTTTCGTAAATACAAAGACGGTGCTTATGCCATGATAAATGAGGTACCAAATATATTACCACAGCTACAGTAATTAACCCTTTCATGCACGATGAAGCATTAGGCATCATATGGGTCTTTTTTTTGTAAATGTACGATGACGACAAATGTGTCATAAAGGGCTAGAAAATTATGCCAAAAATAAAGTTTTTGACCGATCGGCATCATTTTTGGCGGCGTCATAGTTTGCCTGGCTCTCATCAAAAATAATGAGTTGGCAACTCTGGGACTCGCGACAGACGACAGAGCTGCCAGGTTGATTAGTGCCACACCGGCTGTTGAAGGAGAAGGTAGCGTGTGGCCCTGTCCCTTTTAATCCTCCTCTATTTCCCCCATCCCAGGCACGCACTGTCATCCACCGTACCAAGTGCCTGTATCGACTTTTGGGCAATATTGTGATTAAATATGGTGTTTGCATTAGGGAAATAGGTGTTTGTGATTTGTTCCTGGGTGTTATCAGCCGTTGGCCCAACGAAGATTTTCGCCGTGTCCCTACAACAACCCTTCCTCTGCCCTGCACCAAATGTGAATCTTCATCCATTGAATTAGTGACACTGATTCAGGTGAGTGTATTGTGCAATAGCCAGTGAGCAAAGATATGGTGAAATGTGCAGCAGATTTATACTGGGAGAGGCGGGAAATCGCCTTACAACACGGCGTAGTCATGAACGGAATAAATTGCCCAGGTATATGTGAAATCATTGTTTTATGCTGCTATATGTGAGTTAGTGTTATTATGCAATAAAAAGGAGTACAGTGCAACAAATGAAAGTGATAAAATATTGGCCAGAACATGAGTCACGTACGCTGTAGTCACGGCACACTGTTGCCATTACGGAGTGAAAATAGAGGAGGTTTAAGGATATTTTATTTTATTGTTATAAAACATTATTCCTTGTGCTTCTTGTGTGGTATAAAGTACGATTGTTGTAGTGATATGTTCAGCGTATGCTTGTTTGGAACAACGTAAGCACTGCAACACGTGCCCGGCAGAAAATATCATATGCGATACCTGAGATATTGTACAGGTGACATACAGAGCACGTTCATACAGTGTTGTTCCGAACTACAAGTGTCCAATAGATATTGCAATGTGTAATGTGGAAAGAGAAAGAGTGAAGCACGTGCTCGTAAGATAAACATCATCACCTAAACACATGAGTGTAGCACAAAGGTAACAAAATGAAATGTGAACTACGTAACACCTGCATGTCCTTTTAGTGGTTAAATAGACTGTATTTATTAAAAAAAAAATGATAGATTTTGTAATGTGTAATGTGGAAAGAGAAAGAGAGAAGCACGTGGTCGTAAGAAAGACTTCGTCACGTAAACACCTGACTTTAGCGGAAAGTTTGCGAAATCAAATGTGAACTAAGTAACACCTGCATGTACTTTTAGTGGTCATGTATACAGTATTGAATTTCTGAAAAAATGGTAGATTTTGTAATGTGGAAAGAGAAAGAGTGAACCACGTGCTCGTAAGAAAGACGTCGTCTGCTTACACCTGACCTATAACAAAGGTTGTGAAATCCAACGAGAGAAATGGCACACCTGCATGTAGTTTTAGTGGTGAAATATACTGAATTTCTCAAAAAAATGATACATTTTGTAATGTGTAATGTGGAAAGAGAAAGAGAGAAGCACGTAGTCGTAAGAAAGACGTCGTCTTGTAAACACTTGAGTTTAGCAGAAAGGTTGCGAAATCAAACATGAACTAAGTAACACTTGCATATAGTTTTAGCGGTGAAATAGACTGTATTTCTGAAAAAATGATAGATTTTGTAATGTGTAATGCGGAAAGAAAAAGAGAGAAGCGCGTGGTCGTAAGAAAGACATCGTCACGTAAATACCTGAGTTTAGGAGAAAGGTAGCGAAATCAAACGTGACCTAAGCAACACCTGCATGTACTTTGAGTGGTGACATATATACGGTGTTTCTCATATATTGAAAGGTTTTGTTACCTGTACTGTGAAAATAAAATGAAAGTGACCCACATGCTCCTAGGGGAGATGTCGCCTCGTACACCTAAGTAAGCGTGAATGTTGCGAAATCCCACGTGACATACGGACCACGTGCATGTACTTTTGTGGTGAATTATTTCTCACACACGCTGCTAGATTTGGTTATGTCTCATGAGGGAAAAATAAAAAGAAAAATATATATAAACAGTGCAGCGTTTTCTCGTCAGGGAAGTCACGTGTCGTACACCTGAGTAAGCCAGAAATGCCACCAGACATACGGACCACGTGCTTGTACTTTTGTGGTGAAGTGTTCTGTGTTGCTCATAAAGTGATTGTTTTGGTTATGTCTCACCTGAACAGAAAATCCAATAAAATAGTGCTGCGTGTTTTCGTCATGGAAATAGCATGTTCTACACCTGAGTTAGCGTGAAGGTAGCACTACCTGTCTAGCACCTACGAATTTCTAAGGAGGCCGAGATGCATTGTTTTCGTGTTGTTTACGTTTTTTTTCCCCATGAGACATTACCAAACTTATCAGTGTATGAGAAACAATGCACCACTGAGGTTCATGCTCGTGGCCCGTACGTCATGTAGCATTTCGCTACCTTCACGCTAAGTCAGGCTTACGACACGTGATTTCCCTTACCAGGACATGCTGCACTGTTTTTATTTATTTACTTTTATTTTTCGCACGTGGCCTGTATGTCACGTGGGTGGCCCCAACCTCTGCGGTAAGTCAGGTGTAGCAGATGATGTTTTTCAAGGACATACACGTGTATCATGATTCCTTGCATTGTGCCAGTGTTGATGAAAGTTATTGGCTGGCTGTGAATACAATATCTTGATTGCTTTCCTTCAGCTCACATCCCTAGGCACAGCATATCTTTCCCCAGCTGACTTGCAACGAGGAAATTCTTTTGCAAAGCAAAAACGAAATGGGGGTTAGCACTAGAAGAGTGGACAAGACCGTTCAGGGGTGGAGGAGGAGGAGTTGACACCGTCCCGCCTGGAAGTGCAGCTGCCCCGCCGCCTTCCACCATGGGAGACATCACCACCAGCAGCGGCTGGCACCACTGCAGCACCCATCCCACTTCTAGGACCTCCCGGTCCCACCGCTGTCTTCGTCGCCTCTCCATCTCCAGGCCCCTCTGCCCCCTTGGCCGAGCCTATGTCACCGAAAGCTGGACCATTGTATGTGAGGATGGCTCCTCCACCTGCATCTGCTGTGCAGGATGCTACGGTGACATCCTCGCCGGCCAGGCTAAGGAGAATGGTGTCCACAGAGCCCTCTGACTCGTCTTCGTCCTCGTCCAAGCCGTCCCCTCCTAGATGAGGGCGTCGTGATCCACTGCCAGGACACAGGGTACGTCCAAGGGGTCAGAGGGCAGGCCGAATGGTGTCGGCACGCCGACCTGCTGCCTCCACCGCCACCGCCACTGAAGAGGATATCAGGTGGAGCAGTGGCCCGTTCACACCGAGCCACGGGCCGTTCCCTGGCTCCCCAGGGATCAAGGTGGATATCCCAACAACTCCGCTGCAGTTCTTCCAGCTACTGTATTCCTCACGAGTGAGTTGTTGTCATATCTCACCATGGAAACCAACCGGTATTCCTGGGGACTCAGCTGGATGCCTGGTTCACCCGTAATGAAGAGGAGATGGCCAAGTTCCTGGGGTTTTATCTCTCCATGGGAGTCGTGCATATGCCGACCATCAGGCACTACTGGAGGACCAACGAGCTGCACGACTACCCAAGGTTCCGGTGAGCAATGAGTGGAAGGCGGTTCAGCGCTATCCTCCGGCACTTCCACTGCTTCAACTCGCTCGCCATACCCCGGAACAACCAAGATCGGCTCATCCGTGTTTGCATGGTCTTTGAGTACCTACTTAAGCAGTTCCAGTCAACGTACCAACCCGAGGAGCATCTCAGCCTGGATGAGGGCTCTCTGGGGTGGAAGGAACGGCTCTCCTTCCGAGTCTACAACCCCCAGAAGCCCACCAAGTACTCCATCAAGCTATACAAGTTGGCTGAGGCGACCTCGGGCTACCAAGTACTCCATCAAGCTATATATGTTGGCTGAGGCGACCTCGGGCTACATCTGGAACTTCGAGTCTACACGGGGGCGTAGAACACCATGCTAGGCCTTGTGGAACCGCTGAAGGACCAGGGCTACAAGTTATTCATGGACAATTATCAAATTTCTGTAGCCCTGTGCGAATTACTCTTCACAGCAGGCTTTTACGTGTGTGGGACCGTACGGCTGCCTAGAGGAGCACTTCGCCCACCACGCCAGCTGTAGGCCATCACCAGGGCTAAGAGCCTGCCTGAGGGGGGCATGGCGTACAGGCACAAGGACAACGTGCTCGTCCTGCTGTGGAGGGACAAGCAGATTGTGAGCGCGGTGTCAACTTTCCACAGCCCCGACACCATTCCAAAGAGGGTTCGAGGGAAGATGCGGGGTAATGACGGGCGGACAACCTATGTGGAGAAGGTACTCCAGAAGCCCATCATTGTGGAGGACTACAACAGGTACATGGGTGGGGTGGACCATTTCGACCAGATGGTCCAGTACTACCCCATCCAACGACGAACTGTCAAGTGGACGAAGAGGATCACATTCTACTTCGTCTACATGGCACTCTTCAACGCGTTTTCCTTGTACAAAAAGTACAGACACGCGACACAAATTCTCCTTGAATTTGTGGAGCAGATCATCCACGATCTTCTGCATTTCCACAAAGAGGACTGGCCCGCATCCGGACACGTAATCCGCCACGCCCCAGACCTTCCAACCCGACGGCCAGCACTACCAGGACCTGACACCCAGCAGGCACAGGCACCAGCACCAAGATTGGTCCTGCCACCACCAGCACCATCACTGCCTGCAGGACTACCACCACCAGTGCCTGCAGCAGGGCCATCAGGGGTGCCAGCACCGCCACCACTTCCAGTTGCTGGTCCGTCGGGAGAACCCATGCCTGTACCTGCAGCTGCCACTCCCAGAAGACAGGACCAAGAGGAGCACGAGGGCATCCAAGCAAGCGTCGCCGAGTGATAGACGACGACGTAAGGTCGGATAGCACCCTGGGCCACCACTGGGCGAGGATGCCCCGCGGAAAGAGGCTCAGGTGTACCTTGTGCTTCAGTTTGGGGGTGAGGAAGAACACAAGGAACATGTGTCCTGTATGTGATGTGCCACATTGCATGGGCGACTGTTTCGAGCGGTTCATACCGAGCGAGACCTTCACTAGTGGAGCACACACACACACACACACACACACACACACACACACACACATCTCACCTCCTAACCCAGCTGGTAATGCAGGAAGAGCATCGCCACTGGAGAAGTAAGTGATTCTCTTTATGTATGTATTTATTTACCTATATTTATGTCAGTATACTGTATTTACACATAAATATATACTGTAGTTGTCTATTTACATAAATACCAATGACAGAGAAATATGTACAGCTTCAGTTTCACTTGTTAGCAACTGATTTAGTGTTCATGTGTAGTTTCTGAGATGAAAAAAAAAAAGTAATTTCATTATAAATGTTGGAATAAAACCGGAAAAAAAATACCTAGCAAGTATAAAGTTGCTCGTGCGCTATGAGAAAATAACGTAGGTGAACGCGGCTGACGGCGGCTCAGTGCGCTGCTGGGTACACTATAGTTTTTTGCATTTCTCTCGGAAACTAACGGCATAGGAGATTCACTGGGGGCTCAAATGAAAGCCCATAAAATCCTGCATAAGATGATGAAATAAAAACATAACACTGCCGAGAAATGTTCTGCGCTAGAGCTCCCCGAATAAAAAATCTGTTGTCTGTCGGAAATTGATGTTACTTTTTCGCTTATTGCTCGACAACCATACCTCGTATCAAAATAGGAGCTATTCCATTCGAAAGCTAATAAAATTCTCTTTCTATTGATCGTATTCTATGTTGAGATAGTTTAGTAAATATTGGAGTTTTGATGTTGAGAAGTGAAATGAATGTTCCCCAATGTTTATTCACAGCGCCCTAACGTATGTATAGTGTGTTTTTTGTGTTTTTTTTCTTGCTTATCGTGTAGAACAAACCTTGACGAATAGGAATATGTAGGTTATGTGGAAAAATAAATAAGTTTTGGTGGTGAAAATAAGCCGAGAATACACGATTTTGGTGCGCACGGAGGGCGGCGGGGGGGGGGGGGGGGGCGAGAGCGATGTGTCATAGAAAACTTAGGAAACTTGTCAGTGCACGAAAGGGTTAAGTAAAGAAAAAGAAAACACTGACAACTGCCAAGCAAGTTTTTTTGGAACTAATATTAAAATAGAAAACAAAGTTATAGCAACAAAATTCTATGATAAACAAGATTATTATAATTTTGAAACTGTATCATACTCAAATTTGTCGGGAAACATACCTAGAGCGTATGGTGTATATGTGTCTCAATTGCTATGGGCAGCAAAGGCAAGTACAGATTTGGAAAACTTTACTACAAGAATCCAACAGATCACAAGAAAATTCCTCAGTCAAGGATTTATTAAAGAAAACACATCATCGTCACTATAACTCTTTCAAACACCTGAAAGGAGAAATACATAGTCTTACAAAAGAAATATTTGATACTGCTACGGATACAATAGTATCCTTGGGCCGTCGACGGGCAGAGAGTGCTCATGGGATCCCCCCTGGCTCTGTAGCAGATTAACACTCCAACAAAAACCAATTATACCAACCAATTTGAAATCAACTGGATGCTACTCAATCGACTATAACAACAACAAACTATTGCTCTCAAGTACAATGACCAGTTACACCTAACAATTTAGACTCAATTGGATGCAGCTTAATAGACAATGACAAACCAATCCTACCAAACTGAACTCCACTGGAAATGGCATATTATTTTGACCTACCTTTTCATATGTGTGTGTGTGTGTGTGTGTGTTTTCTATCTGCTGAATGAAAATGTCCATCGTAAGTTGGAATAAATTCCTTTTTCTTTCTCTCGGTCATAACTGCTTATCATAATTTTTAACAATTTGTGTCTCAGTTTTTTTTTTTAGCATAGTATATTAGTCTATAGTTAGCCAGAATAAAGTATACAATAAGAGAAAAAACAAATCGAACTTAAAGGTTAGTAATTAAATGTCTTTAAAGCAATTATCATTCTTTGGTTCAGAGATGGCTAATTATGTGGGTGAAATGCATGCAGCCTTAAAGAGTCTGCTGTCAGATGAACCTAGTGACCGCTCTTCTGTGGTCCTGGTTACTGATGATGCATTCAGAGCTGGTACCCTCCTTAAGGTAAGCCATCCCAAAATAAGATCATCATCATCATCTTCATCATCATCATCATCATCATCAAAAGTCATCATTATCATCGTTATTTCTGAAGCCAGACGACATCTTTCAGGCTGGGAATTACAGTATATTGTACGGTTTGTACCTTGGCTGAAGGTAAGTAGAGAAGAAAGACTTTGCCTCAGACGAAGATCGGTTGTCTAGTGCAAAAGTGACAGGTAGAAGCTTTGTTAGACTGTGTGAGCACCACTCTCATTATCAACTAAAACTCTTGTAGAATATCCAAGCTTCGATACCATTGTATCACTTGCACATTTACCTTCACCTGACAAAGATCTCTAACCTCTTTCAACTCTAATGACGGCCAAATGTAGCCAGTTTGGTTAATATGATTAACTGGTAACCGAGGAGATTCATTTCTACATCACTGTAGCTCATATAACCACGACATAGCATTTAAGTCGTGAGAGTGACCTAATTCTACCAGGTCACAACGAACCGACTACAAACAACGGATCTTTGGTGAGAAGTCCTTTCCATAGTTTTCCACCATTTACGGATAGGTTTATGGGGTGTACAGAATATACGACTCGCGACTATATATACCTATTTTCAGGAATTTAATGAGCGACATGCACTTCAAGGTGTGAGTGTGTTCCACGTGGACGTGAAGGATGCAGACCTCAACCTCATATACTCGCATCTCTCACAGGCTGCCGGTGAGGCTCATCATGTCAGTATTAGCATGGAGAGAATTTTGTTTGACTGATATAATAACGCAGAATCGAGTGACAGATAATGCTACTTGATTATTTCAGTACAATTTGATTCCTTAGATTATGTATGCGAGTCTTCCATTTACAAGCACATCCATTCTTAGAGGGCAAAATGTCACATGCAAGTCTCACCTACACCCATGGGTGTAGCATTCGTTTGAGATGGTTCCTTTTCTGGTAGACGAGATGTTTCTCAATTTTGCGGACCAGTTTCCCTCCAGGACCCATAGACCTAGGATTGACCATGTATAGCTGAGTTGCCCACACTTAGCACGCATGTGCAGGTCGGCTATGTTTCTTCCAGCTTCGTGAAGAGTCGTGTGCGTGACGGTGGTGTTTTTTTTTTTTTTATGTGTCCGACTCTGGGCATAGGCTTCACAGCCTGCTATCAAGGCCCAGTTGTCCTCCTACAATCTACATGTCACCACTTCGGCGCTTAACACCCACCGTCCATACTGAATACATGCTAGGGCTGTCTCATACAGGACTGGTGTATTGGTATTAGCGGGGTCATTTTTACGACATGTCGGCGGGTCTTCTGGTAGATCAGTAAAGCCTGATTTAATGAAATTCAAATCCTTAAACTGTTCCCTGCACCAGCGAGGATTCGAACCTGGGTCCCACGGGACCGCAAGCCAACTCTCTACCGATCGAGCTACCGCCTGGTTAGCAACGACCCAGCCTTCCTTTCTGCCTTCGCTATGTCCTCCTTTAAGAGTGATCTCCTGCTGGTACACACTGCTCGCCTTCACCAGCCGCCCTCTCCACTGCCTCCACACTCTCCACCACCTTCACAAGACTCTATCACGCACCAACACCCCACTCGCAGTTGTCGACAATGCTTCACAATCCTTAACCCGTCACGTCCCGACCGATTTCCAACCTACGATACCCCAAAATCCAGAGCATTTTTGGGGAAAAAAATTTATTGGCTCAAACCTTCGCTTTTGGTGAGAAACATTGAAAACTTATAGAGAAATTGCGATCCTTTGCTTAAAAATGTTGATACAGGTGTCATGCAACCTTATGTTTTCCTTCTTTTTCAGGGTACCTGGCTAAAGAAATCGAACTATGGAAGGGTTAACTAATTCAAGCCACTTTCAATTACGTATTTATTTAAGTATTTGGTACGAATTTATGTGTAGTAACAGACTATATTGGTTTTCACACATTTATATAGGCAATAGTAGCATTGTCACCAAACAAATCCACATATGGCACCTTCCTTTATGACATTACCACCTCATCACTTCTGTTTGTTTCTTGCTCTAACTTCTTTATTTCTTTGTCCTCCACCTCAGGAATCACTTTCACCGTGAATTTCGTCATTGGAGAGACCGTGTATGTAGTTTGGTGTTGACAGTTAGAGAAACTTGTACTGGAGAGCATGCTGGTCTACTCTCTGTGTAACTGAGACACTGAAAAAGTTCAGCAAAGGAGGATGGTCAGGAAAAAGTCCTGAGGGCTGATGAAACGGGAGCTCCAGCTCTCCCTGTCATCAGCTTTCCATCCTCCTTGGGAGTACTGCCCTGCTCGACTGGTGCTACAGTCTCCTCACCTGTATTTCATCCAGTACATGAGTCACCCATAAGCCAAATAACATCGTCTGAGGATTGTCTGAGTAACTAATTTGAGTAATGAATTTATCAGAGACTAATTTATGGTTATCTTTGATGGGCAAACATTTTGTGGGATACTGTATTATCGGTCACTCTTGCATCATCCACCTCAGACACATCATTTTTAATTCTGTCCTCTTGGTTAATGACATGGATAGCAAATTTACAAGGCACTAATTTGGGGTAACCAAGTTGTTAGGTACGAATCTGAGATAACTAATTTACGATATGCTTAATTTTTTTGGATAGTGTGGACAAGTGATCTACAGGAATCATTATAAGAGGAAACTGTTACTTATGTCTCAGCATCATACCTTCTGTATTTCAGGAGATGTTTTCCATCCTTGGGTTTGACTTCGTCATCGGGATCCTGGTTCTTCTACTTGAGTGTAGAAGAAAAGAGTCTGAAAATTTTAGCTACATTGAGTGCTGTGTGATGTAGGAAAAATCCTTAAGGGCTCGCATTTTGTTGCCACCTTCCTCACGAGTTTAAGTCAGGTTAATCACTTATGTCACTTCTGTCTAATGTGCAAATATTCGTAAGATGTGAAAGATAAACAAGAGCATATGAATGATGAAGAGGAGTTAGAAAGCTTCCCTTAAAGGCGAATGCACAGTACATATTACTAAGTTTCCGACGTACTGATCATCTTTTGTCAAACATCTAAAAGTCTTGGAAACAATTACTCTAAAGATCATTAATCTTAACTAATAAGAGTTATCTTTAGCCAAAAAATACATGTGAACCACTACATGACTGAGAAAAACAAGCTAATAATGAGGATGCCGATGATGATCAATAATGATGCTGGTCTATACTATGTGATCACCAGTGTTCATATTGTGTATTTATGTAAAAAGTTAAATAGCTTGTAAATAAAATACATATTGCCGTACATCACGAAGCTTCATTTACCTGTACATGCAACAAAATTCAGCAGAGAATAAAGAATCGGAGTTGTTAAGAGCATGATAGGGGAAGCAGCAGCGAGGTGGAAGGTAATGATAGAATAGGAATTGACGTCCACAAAGTTTCTTCCCCACATTGCCTGTCACTCAAGCAGCCATCCCCATGCGATAGACAAATGCACCTCTCCCTGAAAATGCTTGGTGAGAATAAATACAGATATATCGTAGACCGAACTGAAAATATTTAGGTTACTCCTTGCGTGATTCGGTTTGATAATTATGCAGGGAGAACTGCACTGAAAAGGATGAGTGTGTTCATGATTATGATTATCAATATAATCATGTACATGAATATGATGGGGCAACAGTGTTACGTTCATTAAACACACACACACACACACACACACGCAAGCACGCAAGTACGATTCAAATTTATCCGCTTCATAGACATGACTTCTTTCATTTTTGTAGCCACCAGACGACTTTACTGATCCCAGGAACGACCTGTCATAGTAGTCGTAGTAGAAGTAGCAGTAGTAGCATTAGTTGCAGTAGTAACGTTATGTTTATATGAATGTGAACCCAGTGAACTACAGGCTGAAGTTTCCCTTCTCCTGCAATCCACCATCCTCGTCTGGGGGATAGGGAATGCTTCATGAGACGTTTGTATAATCAGACAGTGGAGTCACCATTATTTTACGTAAGTAAAGAATACTGCCTTCCAATGTACTAAATGAATAGCTAAGGAAGTGCTGCTACGAAATACCACACGCCAGAGCACATGAAGCAACCGAACATGATTATCGAGCAGATGTTTCATTCGATGGTTCACTGCCAGGATTCGAACCCTCTGAACCCGTGGCAGCCCAAAGCCATAGTGACCAATGAACTGTGAGAGAGGGAGGACGTCGGTACGGTGAAGGAACTGAGGTTACTTTGATCGAACGCTACAGTGTAAATGTAAGCCTATGGTGACGATGTGAGGCTTTGGTGACAGTGTGAGGCTGCTATGAAGGTGTGAAACAACGGTGAAAGTGTGAAACTATGGTGAAGGTATGAGATTATGGCGAAGGCGTGTGACTGCGGTGACGGTGTGAAGCTGCGATGATGGTGTGAGGCTAATGTGACGGTGTGAGGCTGTGGCGACGGTGTTTGGCTACGGTGAAGGAGCAAGGCTACGGTGAGTTTTAGTGAGGTTCTAATTTAGTGTGAGTTAAGATAGGGGGGAAAAAATCGAATGTTTTCCTGCAGTGAAGTCAGTCTAGATTGTGCCATTAAAGTAAATTTCCAAATTCTTACTTTTGTGCCTTTTATGTTTTTATCAATTAGAAAAAATAACTAAACTGAGAAGCAAAAAGAAATAAGTGAACAGATAAGTAAATCAATAAATAGATAAATAAATACAGGGTGATCAAAGGAAGTTATCTCTAATATAGGCTATCCGTTATATCCCCATTTTATTCGTAAGCATGAAGTCTCCATCGGTCAGGTTGGTGAAGCGTGTGCCTACCAGTTCTCCTGTCTGGGTTCAATCACACCCTTAGGAGGACATTTAACAGGATGCACCAGTATGTCCTGTTATGTGTTCTCTCATGTTCGCATCCTGTCGAAGCTCCTTTGATGAGGCAGACTCCCTCACTCACAGACACAGCCAATGCATCAGTTTCCCCAGGCATTCTCTCACCTTACACTCCAAAAGCCGTCCGCTCATATAATCGTGAAGCATCGGGTGCGGGTAGGTCAATTCCCCTATTCAATGACAGAAAGAAGCGTTCCTCGTCCCTACGTATCAGCTGCCTTTCAGAACCCGTAAAACATGTATAGTAAACCTGCCCACCCATGTCAGGCGTATGCAAGCCTGCCGCTACGATACATTTGCATTATTTCGTGATGCACTTTAATGTAACATACCCTACTCCATCCTTTCCCAACCTCATCGTCCCTTTTCGAACCTGACTTACCTAATCTGTATTGCCTTAACCTTCCTCTCCAGTTGAACTTATCCTGCCCAGTCCTACCCTATCTTACCCTCCCCTACCCTACCCTATCCTACACATTACCTACCGGATCCTACCCTACTCTAACCTACCTAACCTTCTGTCCTAAACTACCCAACTCTACCTAACTTACCCTACCCGACGCTACCCTCCTACTCTACACCAGGTAACCTACAATACCCAGCCTATCCTACCTTAATCTATCTAACTTGTCTTCAAACCCTACCCTACCCTACCCTGCCCTACACTGCACTGCCTGTATGCCCCTGTCTTACACTCTCCCACCTAACCTACTATACCTAGCCCACACTACCCTGCCCTTCCCCAGCCCCGTCTACCTTACCCTGCTCTTCCCTACTTCATGCCTGAGATCCAGTCGTAATAATTTCCTAAGCTACATCAGAACTCTTGTAAGTGATAACATTTTCTGAATCATCCTGTTTTAAGTGATTTCCAAATGGTTAAATTTGGAGTGATGTACAAGAATTGATGAGGCTGGACAGATTTCGTCCATATATTTTCTATTTGTTGTTTTATTATTTGTGTCTGTTTTATTTACATGTTTATATTAAAAGGCAACATAATATGCACACGTGCGATCCATTTACTTGATGATAATAATATAAGGGGGTTTTTCAAGAATTCTCCCCGAGTATCCCTGCTTGTCGTAAGAGGCGACTACAAGGGTTGATGGTGGATTAGTGCCCCACCCCGTAAAACAACTAACTAAAAATACGAACAAGAAGCCTCGGATCAGGACTGACCGAAAAATGACGAAAAAGGACCGGACAAAGGACATGGTAAGGATTGCGACTTGGAATGTAAGGGGTATGAATGATGAGGTGAAAGAGAGAGAGATCGTACAGATGCTTGACGGTGCGAAAGTGGATATATGTGGAATAACTGAAACTAAATGAAAGGTGAGAATGTGAGAGAATGGGAGTATGGATGGGGTATATGCGCGGGAGTAGCTGAGAATGAGAGGGAAAAAGAAGGAGTGTGTATTGCTGTGAGCAACAGATGGAAGGAGAATGTAAGAGAGTATGGATCAGCTGGGTCAAGGATTGTTTGGGTAAGAGTGAAAGTTGGACTACAAATGTGGGCGATAGTGTGTGTGTATGCACCAACGCAAGGTCGTGTAAGTAGAGTGAGAGAAGACTTCTGGACAAATGTGGAAGCCTGCTTGGAAAAGTTTGAAAGGAATGAAAGAGTGTTTCTGACTGGAGATATGAATGGAAAAGTAGGGAATGAGAAGGTGGATGGAATGGTTGGTGAGTGGGGTGTGCCTGCAGAGATTTTTTTTTTTTTATGTGTCCGACTCTGGGCATAGGCTTCACAGCCTGCTATCAAGGCCTAGCAGTCCTCCTACATACCAACACCTATACATGAAAATGCCAGTGCTTTAGTGGACATTTGTGCCAGGAGGGGGTTGGTGATAGGTAATACCCTCTTCAGGCACAAAATGATCCACAGGTATACATGGCGAGTGTTGAGAGGGGTGGATGGTGAACTGAATGAACGAAAGCAATGATTGACTACGTCTGTGTGGATGAAAGGATGAGAAGATGTATAATGGATGCAAGAGTATATAGAGGTTGGGGGAGTGGACTTTCTGACCACTACTTGGTGGTGGCCAGAATCAGAATCCAAACAAGATGAAGGATGAGAAGAAGGGAAGGACAGGAGGAAGTAGTTCTTACAAAGAGGGTAGAAAAATTACAAGAGGATGGAATAAAGGCTGAATATAAAAGGGAAGTGGAGAAGCAACTGGGTAAATATAGACTGGAGCAGATGGGGGACATGGAAGGTGTGTGCAAGATATTCACAGAAGAAATCTGTGCAGCATGTGAGGTGGTGTGAGGGGTAAAGAGAAGACGAAAGGGGGTTCAGAGAACAGCATTGTGGACTGAAGAGGTAAGAGAGGCTGTGGCACAAAAGAAGAAAGCATATAATGAGTGGATGAGGAACAGGGGCGTCGAAGAAGCTTAGAGACGGACGAAAGAGTTATATGTAGAGAGGAGGAGAGAGGTGAAAAGATTAGTAACAGAGAGTAAGAAGAGAGTGGATGAAGAATTTGGAAGGAATTTCAGTGCAAAGTGGAGGGAATGTAAGAAAATGTTCTGGAAAGAGGTAAAGAGAGCTAGACAGGGTGCCAACGAAGTCAGTGGGGGTGTGAAAGATAAAAATGGTCGATTACTAGTGGAGAAGGGAGAAAAAGTAAACAGATGGAGAGAACACTGTAATAAATTGTTGAACATAAAGAATGAAAATAATGCAAGTATTAGTGGCTGGGGAATGGCGGGGAGAAGGAGGGTTGTGAGAAGACAGGAAGAAATCAATAGGATGGAAATGGTGGGAGCAATGAAGAAAGTTAAAATGGAGAAAGTCCCAAGAATTGATGTAATGTGTTGTGAAATGCTGAAGCATGGGGGAGAGATAGTGATAGAATCGATGTGGAAGGTGTGCAGATTGGCCTGGGAGGAAGGTAGAGTTCCGGAGGATTGGAAGTCAGGTATAATTATTCCTCTGTACAGAGGAAAAGGGGAAAAAGAAGTGTGTGGTAATCATAGGGGCATTTGCCTTCTTAGTGTAATAGGAAAAGTATATGATAGGATACTTATTGACAGAGTTAGGGAAATAACAGAGGAATTAGTTGGAGAAGAACAGGGAGATTTTAGGAAGGGAAGAGGTTGTGTAGACCAGATATTCATTCTGAGATCTTTAGTGGAAAAGTTTCTAGAGGATTCGGAGAAAGCATTTGACAGGGTGGATAGACAA
>JAGKTI010005615.1:31632-44143 GCA_018397915.1 Birgus latro | reverse complement strand
AGAATGTGAAGAATGTACGAAAGGGAGGAAAGGAAGAAACAGAGAGAGAATGACATAAAATCACCCTTGGAGTGTGAAAGATGAAGAAGGAAGAAAGAAAAAGAGAGTGAAAATTCACCTATTTGTAGTATACAGGAATTGAGCTAAGCTCTTTTTGTCCTGTCTCCATATCTACATTTATCTCATCTAGTTTTAAATACAGTACATGAATATTTTTTGCCTACACCACCTCTTCGTCTAAGTCATTCCAAATACTTATGCTTCTGTTCGGGAAACTGAACCGTTTGAGATCATTAAGACATCTACTTTTCCTCAACTTGAAGCCATGACCTTTTGTTCTCCCATCATCCAACATAAAAAGATCTTCTCTATCCACCCTTTCCAATCTCTTACATTTCTAAATATCGTGATCAAGTCACCTCTTTCCCTTCACTCACGCAGTGTGTGTGTGTGTGTGTGTGTATTTACCTAATTGTATTTACCTAATTGTGATATACAGGAAATGAGCTACGCTCGTGGGGTCCCGTCTCTGTTTCTCAATAAGTCAAATTTTGCCTTAAACTCATTTAAGTTTTTAGACCGGACGATCTCTTTGTCCAGGCTATTCCACAGGTCTATACATCTATACGGAAAACTAAATTTCTTGATGTCCTTCGAGCAGCTTGGCTTCTTTAGTTTCATTCCGTGTCCTCTTGTTGCTCTCTCATCCCACACAAACAGATTTTCTCTGTCAATTTTATCTACTCCTATCATAGTCCTGAACACTGCAATCATGTCACCCCTCTTTCTCCTTTCCTCTAAGGAGGGCAAATCCAGCCTTTCCAGCCTCTCCCTGTATGGCAAATCTGCCAGACTAGGGACCATCTTGGTTGCTGTTCTTTGTATTCTCTCAATCTTGGTTATATCTTTCTTTTTGTGTGGGGACCACACTACTGCTGCATATTCTAACCTGGGCCGAATCATGGCCACTATCAATTTTTTCATCATCTCCTCATCCATGTAATGAAATGCCACTCTTATATTGGTCAAGAGTTTATATGTCTCTCTCACTATCTTATTTATGTGCTTTTCAGGTGACAAACTGTCCTGGACCAGCACTCCCAAGTCTTTCTCTTCTCTCGCTTTTCTAATTGGTTCATTACCCATCAAATAATTCAATGATGGCCTCTTGGTACTTTTACCCATTTCCAATATTTTACATTTTTTTGCGTTGAATTTCATTTCCCACATCCGGCTCCAATCATATATCCTATCCAGATCCTCCTGTAGCATTTTACAGTCCTCTTCAACCTCTACCTTTCTCAAGATCTTTGCATCATCAGCAAACAGGCTTGCGTAGCTGTTCACTCCATCTACCATATCATTTACATAAATCAAGAACATTACTGGTGCCAACACCGAGCCCTGTGGGACACCACTTTTTACTTCCCTCCATCCAGATGTCCTGTCCTTTATTACTGTCCTCATTTGTCTGTCACTCAGAAAGTCTCTCATCCATTCCAGGAGGCTTCCCTTAAGTCCTCCTATATGCTCTAATTTCCATAATAGTCTCTTGTGGGGTACTTTGTCGAAGGCCTTCTCCAGATCTAAGTACACACAATCCACCCAACCGTCTCTCTCCTGTAGCACGTCAATCGCCCTTGAGTAGAAGCTCAACAAGTTGGAAACACATGACATTCCACTTCTGAATCCAAACTGACTTTCAGTCAAAATATTCATCTCTTCCAGATATTTTATCCATCTATCTTTCAGGATTCTCTCACACAATTTCGCAACCATACTGGTTAGGGACACTGGTCTATAATTCAGGGGTTCTTCCTTGTTTCCTCCCTTATAGATTGGCACCACATTTGCCCTCTTCCATTCCCGAGGCACTTTCCCCTCTTCCAAGGAGCACACAATTTAATTGTGAATCTTATCCGCCAGTTGTTCTCTGCATTCCTTCAGTACCCAATTAGAGATTCCATCCGGTCCTGGGGCCTTCCTTACATCTTGAGCTCCCAGTAATTTATACACTTCCTGCACTTCCACTTTTATATCTTTTATCACTACATTTCTTATCATTCCCTCTCCTTCCACAAACTCCCTTTCCTTAGTGAAAACCGACTGGAAACATTTGTTCATTACTTCAGCTTGCATTACTGCATCCTTGTAGACCTCTCCTTCTACTTTCAGTTTGGTGATTCCTTCCCTTTGCTTCAATTTGCCATTAACAAATCTATAAAACAATTTGGGTTCATCCTTACATTTGTCAATTATACCTTTTTCAAAGTTCCTTTCTTCCTCTCTACGTATTCTTGTATATTCATTTCTAGTTCTTTTATATTCTTCCTTTTTCCTGATATTACTTCTCTTTTTCCATTTGTTCCATGCCATGTCCCTCTCTTTTTTCGCTATTATACACCTTCTATTAAACCACACCTTTTTCCTGTTTTCTTTCCCACTTACTCTTGGCACATATTTTTCCACACCCAGATTGTAGAGGTCTAAAAAGATATCCCACTTCCTCTGTATCTCTCTTGTTTCTCTGAATTTTCTCCAGTCCACATTTTCAAAAAATTTTCTCAATTCTGCAAAGTTTGTTTTCCCAAAGTTGTATCTTCCTTGCCTATAAAGCTCATCTCTTGGCACCACGTTCCCTATTATCATCTGGAACTCAATGACCACATGATCACTTTTTCCTATAGGACACAGATAATTTAATGATTCAATTACATCAGGTTCTTTGGATAGTATCAAATCTAATCTTGCTGGTGTGTCATCACCTCTGAATCGTGTCTCTTCTTTAACCCACTGTGTCATTACATTATTCATTGCTATATTTAACAATTTAGTGCCCCACGAATCTTCGCTGCCTCCCGAGTCCCATTCCTCCCAGTTCACCTCTTTACAATTAAAGTCACCCATTAGGATTATATTGTTGCTTTTCTCGATCACTTTCTGTGTGTGTGTGTGTGTACGTACAAGAGGGAGAAAAGGAAGAAACAGAGAGAGAATGAGTTGGAAAATATGAAAGATGGAAAAGGAAGGAAGAGAAAGAGAGTGAAAATTCAGACAGGAGGATGTGTGTGTGTTCTTACCTAATTGTATCTTTACAGAAATTAGTCAGGCTCATTCTGTCCCATGTAGTAATCCACTTTTATCATACATATCCTTAAATTTATTAATACTTTCGTCACACACTATTTCATTCGATAGTGCATTCCGCTGATTAATTGCCCCATTTAGGAAGTTGAATTTCCATACGTCTTTATTGACCCTTTTTTTTTATGTAGTTTTTTGCAGTGTCCTCTTGCTGATGCTTCCCCATAGGTTATGTTTTCATTTGTGTCTCTTTTTTCTTTCCCTGAGATTCATTTTTGTAGAATAATCATGTCTTCTCCTTTCTGACTCTTGTGAAGTGTTGGTTGATTCAGTTTTTTTAGTCATTCTTCATAGCTTATATCCCTTATTCTTGGTACCCATCTTGTAGCTGCCCTTTGTACTTGTTCAATCTTATCTATGTGTTTTTTGAGATGAGGATTCCAGACTACTGATGCTTACTCCAGAGTTGGTCTGATGAATGATGTTATTGTCATTCTCAGCATGTCTTCATTTATATAAGTGAATGCTATTCTCATATTAGCAAGTAGTGTATACATGTTACGTACCTTCTCATTGATGCGGTCAGCTGGAGATAGTCTGTATTTGATAATCACCCCTAGGTCCTTCTCCATTTCTGATATGTGTCTGGTTGAATCTCCTAACCTATAATCCCAATCTGTTCTTTTTTCACTTTTTTTTCCACATTAAATTCCATTTGCCATTTATTGCTCCATTCCTTAAGTTTATTTAATTCTTCTTGTAGCTCTCTGCAAGAATCTGTGTTAGTAATTTTCCTATGTATTTTTGCATCATCAGCAAACATATTTAGATAGCTTCCATTTCCAGTGTTATTGTCTGTGTCATTTATACATACAGTACTAAAGCCATAATTGGTGTCAGCACTGAGCCCTGTGGAACTTTGCTAGTCACTTACATTCATGATGAGTAATTTCCCCTTAGTACTGTTCTAATTTCCCTTTTTCTGTGAAAATCCTTCATCCAATTGTATAGGTTTCCTTGGATGACTCCTTGATGGTACAGTTTCCATAAAAGTCTTTGGTGCAGTACTCTGTCAAATGCTTTCTTGAAATCTAAATAGATACTGTCCACCCATCCTTCTCTTTTCTGTAATGATAGTAGCTTAATAGGTTAGCAACACATTATTTTCCCTTTCTAAAACCGAATGTCTTTCTTTTATCACACTGTGTAGTAGTAGTAGTAGTACTTGTTCCCTAGGCAGACTGACCGAACAGCCCCGAGTCCTTAAGGAAGGCCATGGCCGAAACCGGGCTTTCCCACAGAGCTCTCAAAGAGTGTATGTTGTGTTGTTGGCATTGGTGATTGTGTGCAATGCAGTCTTCCATGATGTGCTTAATAGAATGGGGTGCTGTGTTGCATCCTGGACAGATGTCAACGACAGAGTCATCCATCCTCTTGTGATAACTTAAGAAGGCTGGATGATGCCCACATCTCAGCCTGGCCAGGTCGACCCTGTCCTGACGAGGGACACAGGATTCAGAAGGATGGATATCAGGAGGCCATGCATGCAGCTGTGTGTTGTCTTTAAGTGACTGAATGGAATGGCGAGTGTGTTCTTCTAGATAGTTTACCCAAACTTTTCTTATAAACTTTTCTAGTATCTTACTTACAACATTGGTCAGTGATACTGGTTGGTAGTTGAGTGGATTTTGTCTGTTCCCTTTTTTGATATCAGGTAGTTTACCTTGACTTAAGGATTCCATGGATATTAAATATAATGGTCTGTTTAACTCTTCTGCACATTCATGTAGCACCCAACCTGAAATTTCATCAGGACCATTTGCTTTTCCTTTGTCTAATTTACTTAACTCTTCCTGTACTTCTTTTTCTGATATTTGTATATCTGGTAATATGTGTGGGCATGCATGTTCCATATCATTTCTTTCAAAATTATTTTCTTTTGTAAAAGGTGATTGGAAGTTTTTATTTAGTGCTTCACAGATATCTCTCTCTTGTGTATAGATGATCCCGTCGTCCATAATGAACTGTATTTTATCTTTAACTTTGATTTTGCTTCAGATGTAGCTGTAAAATAGCTTAGGTTGATCACTGCTTTTATTTATAATGTCTTCCTCAAACTGTCTTTGAGCCTCCTTCATATCCTTGTATAATCATTTCTTGCCTGTTTATAGCTGTTAAATGCCCTCTCATCATTGTGTCTTCTGTATCTACTCCACAGCAAATCTATTTTTCTTTGTTTTTTCCAATCTGTATTAAGCCATTTCTTTATTCTCATTTCTGTTTCTTCGTGCTGAGGGATGTAATTTTGGACTCCTGTTTCATAAAAACCACAGAATTTTCAATATATAACTGCCAGTTTCTTTATAATAACTACCAGTTTTTTTGGAAACTACCAGTACTGTTGTTTGCAGATGATACTGTGTTGTTAAATGAAGATGAAAGGGAGCAGCAAGGCTTGGTGTATGAGTTTGGGAGAGTGTGTAAGAAACGGAATCTAAAGGTGAATGTAGGGAAGAGTAAAGTGATGGTCTTTGAGAGAAGTGAAGACAATGAATGTACACTGAGGTTGGATGAGGAGGAAATGGAAAACGTGAGTGCGTTTAAGTTCTTGGGAAGTGTGATGAGTAAGGATGGAAGTTTAGAGGGTGAAGTGCTTCAAAGGGTACAACAGGGAGAAAAAGGTTGCTGGTTCCTTGAAAGCAGTGATAAGAAACAGCGAAGTGAGTTTCGTTTTCGTTTTTGAAGGCTCCAACATGCTTGCATGAGTCGGCCTTGGTCATCTAATGGCGGCTCTCCACGCTGCTCGATCTTTGGCAGCCTCCCTGTTCAGTCCCGTAACCCTAAGGTCACATTTAATGACCTCATCCCATGCCTTTCTCAGTCTACCCCTCCCAACCCCTCCCTTAGTATTAACACTTCTTACCTTCTGCACCCAATTATCACCCCCCGTCCTCTCCACATGTCCAAACCACCTCAGTCTACCTCTCCTCATCACAACACCAATACACTCCAGTCATTCCCGTCCTACCTCTCAACTCTTCCATCGTAAACCCAGCCCTCCCCCAGGCCTTGCACGCAGGGACGCACTGCACATCCACCTAATCATTGTCATTTCTGTACGTTTAAGCCTGCGAATATCCTCTTCCTTTACTGCTCAGGTCTCACTACCATACAGTGTCACACTCCTAACACATGCTGCATACAAAGACCCCTTAGCACATAAGGAGAGTCCTCTCAGTGTCAGGAGAGGCAACAGCTCCCTGAACTTCTTCCAACCACTTCTCACCCTAGCAACCGAGCTAGCTCCAGCCCCACCTCCGGCACATAACATTTCTCCCAAATAACAAAACTTTTCCACACACTCAAGAGACTCACCAGCAAGGTCAATCCTTTCACGCCTAACAATCTCCACTTGCTTTCCCCGACACTCTGCACACATAAAATCAGCATTATCACAAACACTGCACATGATGGAATTACTTCCCACACCTTTGTGGCAAACTGCACATGGCCACTCTCCCTCTCCTCTGATTGTACCGCCACCAACCCTAGATACCATCACTTTTGTTTTATCTGCATTTACCCTTAAGCCCTTGTGCCCCGTACTGTCACTCCTCTTCTTAAATCTTTCCTCCGCCTCTTCTTCATTCTCTGCAATCAACACCAAATCATCAGCATACAACATCTCCCACGGGAGTCCATCTCTGAAGTCACATGAGAGAGTTTCAAGTACCATGATAAACAACATGGGACTCAAATCTGACCCCTGATGCGCACCAACATTCACAAAAAAACTCATCACTCAAAACTCCATTCACTCTTACCTGGGTGCGAGCACCCATGTACATGGCCACAACCACAATAACCAGCCACTCTTCCAACCCAAGCTTTCTCATTGCCCACTTCACCACTTCTCTAGAGACTCTGTCAAAGGTTTTTTCCAAATCAACAAAAACAAAATACAATGCCCTTTTCTTTCCAATTTATTTTTCCTGATGCTGTCGAACAATGAATATGGCATCAGTTGTCCCCCTGCGTGGCATAAACCAAAACTGCATCTCGTCAATATTCACTCTTTCTCTAATCATACCTTCTAGAACTCTCCCCATTACTTTCATTATCTGATGTAAGAGCTTTATACGTCTGTAATTTGCCCTTTCCAGGCATCACCCTTCCTTTTGTACACATTTACAATTACACTCTTCAGCCAATCATCTGGGACAACACACTCATATATAATTATATTTATCAGGTCAGTGACTAATCTCACCCCAGTATCTCCTGAGGCCTTCAACATTTCGGCAGTCAACCCAGACACACCTGCTGCCTTCCCCACCCACATCCTGCCTATTGCCTCATTCACAGTAGCAGCGTCAATCGAAGGCCAAGGGCCAAACACTGGATCACCTGGCTCCAAACCTTCCCTATCCCAGTCAAACTCCTCATTCAACAACTGGCTGTAATGCTCTCTCCATGCATCTTTAATATCCCCACTGTTCGCCACTACCCTTCTGTCATCATTCTTCACACACTGCTCACCTACAATATCCCGATTATCCCTCTTCACCTGATTTGCCACCCTAAATATCATATTTTTCCTTTCCCCTTGATTTAGATTATCAAGTAAAAGTCTCTGTGACTCAGACTTCGCCCTGTATACCTCTCTTCTAGCCCTACGCTTGGCAGCCAAGTACTCCTTCCTGTTACTACCCTTCTTCCATTCCCACAAAGGCTTCTTTTCTCCTTAACTGCAGCTTCTGCACCCCATCCCACCACCAAGTAACTTTATGTCTTGGTAGGTCTCTTGTCCAATCGCATATTGCATCGGTAACTCTCAAGAGGTTGTTCCATAGGGCTTTGTACTTTTCATTAACGCCTCTGTCTACGGCTTCCTGTTCAGCCACCACTCTCCTCATCTCACTATAAAAGGCATCCCTTACTGACTGATTTCCCAGCTTCCATATTTTCCTCCTAGGTACATATGTCTTTCTCATCACTCCTTAACCCGTCCCGTCCCGACCAATTTCCAACCTCCAATACCTCCCAGTCCCGAGCATTTTCAGATTTTTTTTTTTTTTTTTGCTCAAACCTTCGCTTTTGGTGAGAAACATCTGAGAATTCATAGAGAAATCGCCCTCCTGAGGCTATAAATGGTGCTACAGGTGATGAGTCATCTTTACTTTTTCCCTCTTTCTCATGGTACCTGGCTATAGAAAATGAACTTTGGAAGGGTTTACTAATTCAAGCCACTTTAAATTACGTATTTATTTATTTATTTGGTATAAATTTATGTGTAGTACAAGGCTATATTGGTTTTCACACATTTATATATGCAATAGAAGCATTGTTCAGTCACCAAACACATCCACATATGGCACCTTCCTTTACGACATTACCACCTCATCATTTCTGTTTGTTTCTTGCTCTAGCTTCTTTATTTCTTTGTCCTCCGCCTCTGGAATCACTCTTACCGTGAATTTTGTCATTGGAGAGACCGTGGGGCAACATGTCTGTACTGGCCAGGTCACTGCTAACAGGTGAACTGCAGAGTGTGTGGGGAGGGGGGGTCAAGTGGGGCCAGGCAGTATCCCCACTTGACAGCAGATAGAGGAAGGTCTCCCGCATATGTCTACCAAAAATCACCCATGAAACTTGAAAATTGTGCAAATTATGACCCTTGCAATTGCGCGACGTACCCGTACATCGATGGGTCTAGCTGTGACTAAACGTTGCGATGTACCCATACGTCGATGAGATGCCTCGGGTTAAGCACCATGTCACAAATCAATAGTTTGTGCTGCTGCACACACTCCTCGCTTCCTAACTTTCACTTCCCTCACTAACCTCCTATCAACCCTCCTGACCAGAAAATAATCTATCTGACTGCTATTTCCCCTGGACTCGTACGTAATCAACCTACTCATTCTTTTTCTAAAATGTGTGTTGCACACAATCATGTCTATAGTCTCCCCAAACCTGAGTATTCCTTCCCCTTCTGCATTCCTCACACCATATTCACATCCCCCTTGGACTCCTTCATAACCTTGAGCTGCTTCCCACATGAGCATTTAAATCCCCTCCCAAAACAACCATCTCATCATCGCCCATACCACGTACTACACGTATTAAATCATCCCAAAATCTATCCTTCTCTGCGTTATCCAACCCTGCCTGTGGAGCATATGCCTATATAATTACAATCATTTTCCTACCGATCAAAATTTTCACTACTAATATCCTATCACTTACTCTCATAACATTCATAACATATTCCACCCATTTCTCCGCAACCAACACCCCCACAACCGTCAGTTCCCCCCTGCCAAAACAACTTATACAGTAGTTGCAATCCTTCCCAACCGTGTGTCTGAAAAGTTGCTACATGACAGTATTGTAGTTGCAATCCTTCCCAACCGTCTTTCTGAAAAGCTGCTACATGACAGTATTGTGATACCGGCTCTAACGTATGGACGAAGACATTATAAATAAACAGGGAAGTGAGTAAAGAATTGAAAAAGCTGCCATATGACAGTATTGTGATACCAGCTCTAACGTTTGGAGGAAGACATTATAAATAAAAGTAGTGATCAACCTAAGCTATTTTACAGCTACATCCGAAGCTTGGACCTTGTTTGAGGGAAAGAAGTCAAGAGTGAGAGTAGTGGAAATGAGTTATTTGAGAGGAGCATGTGGAGTCACATGGAGAGACAGACTGACAAATGAGGACATGAAGGAGCTTTGTGGTGTGGATGTGGATGTGGTAGGAAGCGCAAGGAGAAACACACTGAGGTGGTTTGGCCATGTGGAGAGGATGGAGAGTGAGAGACTGACAAGAAGAGTGTATAGGAGTGAGGTGGAGGGCGGGGAGGGAGGGGGAGGCCAAGGATGAGATGGAGGGATGGAGTCAAGAGGTATATGAGAGAAGGGGGTGTGAGCTGGGAGCAGGGCAATGAAATGGCAGGGGACAGGGCGACATGGAAGCAAGTTGTTTGTGGCCACCCCTTACAGGATTAAGGCATCTCACAATAGAATATATAGGTAGACATTTAAATTTTGTCCTCCAAATTCCTTTTCCCAATCAATTTCTAAGAAGTACTTCTTCAGGTCATGATAGTTGCCCTTTTTGTTGTTTAGACTCTTTGTAACTCTCATTACTGGTAACTATGTCATATGCAGTCGTGAAGTTGTAATTTAATACTGCATGGTCGCCTTTGCTGAATGGAGTGTGATACATTATATTGTCAGTATCATTTTCTTGCCTAGTAAATATGAAATCTAGTACTGATAGATCATCAAGTTCTCTTTTTCTGGTGTTTTCCTTTATATGCTGTGGTAGGAAAAACTCCTGCACAAGATCCAGGAGCTTTTGATCCCAACAGCTTTCATGGCTTCTTACATCTAGAGTATTCCAATTTATATTTGTATTGAAATCTCCAGTTAATATAATTCTTTCTGATTTCTCTTCCATTCTATGTAGTAATGTCCTTACACTCTGAATTGTACTTCCTGCCGGGTCTTCATAGTCGCCTCTTTCCCCAGTGTTTGTTTTGGGTGGCATGTATAAATTTGCCACAGTTACCTTCCCTTCAGATGTGTTAATCTCTAATGCAATCAGTTCCACTTGTGAGGGTATATCTATTCTGTTTCTATGACTTGTAGATTTTTCTTTGGTAAGATTATAATTCCTCCTCCTTTTCTTAAATTTCTTTCTCTTCTCATATGTTATATACCTCTAAGTTTAGGATATCGTATGACATAAATGGGGTTAATTTTGTTTTGGTTAGACAAATAATATGTGGTTCCTTTTCTTTGGTATACTGTAGTCTTTTGTCTCTGATAATTTAGACAGCATTCCATCTACATTTGAGTATATCAACTTAACCCTTTCGCGCACGGTAAGTTTTATTAAGTTTCATGGCTTACGATTTTACTCCCGCGCGCGCTCCACTGGCAGCCCGCGGTACGCAAATTACTTGTATTCTTGCATCATTTTCGCCACCCAAACCTCAAAATGTTGCCCTGAAACTCACATCATCTTATTCGCCGATGTTTGTTCTAGCTGATAAGCCAAAAGAAAAACCAGAAAAATATTAATAAAAGTACACACGGCCGCCGTGAATAAACATTTTGGAACGTTGATCTCACTTCCCAACATCGTCGTTCGAGTGTTTTCCATCATACAGAAAAATGTTTTGATAGGGAATTTCATTGGCTTTCTAATGAGGTATGTCTGGTTGTGATGCGATTTGTAATTTTCGAGAAAATAGCCAAAAACTATCTCTATCTATCTGTCTATTGCCAGACGCCTTAATCCCGCACGGGGTGGCCACAAACATATCGCCTCCATGTCACTCTGTCCCCTGCCATTTCACTACCACGCTCCCAACTCACACCCCCCTCTCTCATATACCTCTCCACTCCATCCCTCCATCTCATCCTCGGCCTCCCCCTCCCTCTCGCCCCCTCCACCTCACTCACATACACTCTCCTCGTCAGTCTTTCACTCTCCATCCTCTCCACATGACCAAACCACCTTAACGTGCTTCTCCTAACGCTTCCCATCACATCCTCAACCACACCACAACGCTCCTTCACCACCTCATTTGTTTGTCTCTCCACGTGACTCCACATGCTCCTCTCAAATAACTCATTTCCACTGCTCTCACTCTTGACTTCTGTCCTTCCAACAGGGTCCAAGCTTCACTTCCATATGTCAGAGTTGGTATCACAATACTGTCATGTAACAACTTTTTCACTTCCATGCTCACCTCCCTGTTTCTTATCACTGCTTTCAACGAAAAAAAAAAAAAACTAAAAGCCATTTTTGTAAAAAAAATTGATTTTTGTTCTGGGAGGTATAGAAGTTTTCTCGCACACCTTAAGTTTTTATTACATAATCTTATGTAGAATTTCATAAGCTTTCTCCTGATACCTTTTTGTTTTGATATGCTTCATAGTTTCCGAGTAAATAGCAAAAAACTACAGGGTACTCGCAGCCGCGGTGCACTTTCGTCATGCGTGCACAATAACCGCCTACGTAACCACAACTTTTCATTAGAGAAATTACATAGTTATGTCTTGTACATATGTAGAATTCACTGATCTTTATCATGGTTCTTACAGGAAATCGATACGTTCAATAATTTTGGAGTAAATGGACGACAAAGATAGAACACTCTTCCTCGCCCGGAAGCAAGATAAAAACGCTCAACTTCCCTGGCTCACGAATACTTACATATTTTCGCTCGTTACATTTTATTATTATTATTTTTTACTCAAATTATACACGAGAAATATCATAAGCTCTTTGATAGTGCTCTCAGTAACTCGACATTTCCACTAGTCTTTTTGCTAAAGCTGAACTTTCTTCCATCTCATATGTGTATATGTAAAAAAAACAATACTTATTTGTGAAAAAAAAAATATA
>JAGKTI010005615.1:9059-21684 GCA_018397915.1 Birgus latro | reverse complement strand
GTACTGGAGCGATTGGACATGTTAAGGTAATAAGATTGTGATCGGAGGAGCCCAACGGAGAGAAAAGATGAACAGTGTAAGCAGAAGGATTAGTTGTTAGGAAAAGGTCAAGTATGTTGGAACTCTCTCCAAGGCGGTCAGGGATACGGGTAGGGTGCTGTACAAGCTGCTCTAGGTCATTAGGGATAGAAAAGATGTAGGTTTGTTCACTTGGTGGATCAGTGGAAGGAGAGGAGAGCCAAAGGTGGTGGTGAGCATTGAAATCTCCTAGAATGGAGATTTCAGAGAAAGGAGAAATGGATAGAATGTGTTCCATCGCAGAAGTAAGATAGTCAAAGAATTTATGATAGTCAGTAGAATTAGGAGATAAGTAAACAGCACAGATATATTTAGTCAGAGAATGACAGGAAAGCCGAAGCCAGAGAGCAGAGAATTCAGAAGAATCAAGTTCAGGAACACGAGAGCAAGATAGATCGTTGCGTACGTATACGCAACAGCCACCTTTGGCTTTGAAACGAGAATAGAGAAAGTAGGAGGATACAGAAAAGGGTTTGCTGTCAGTTGCCTCAGACAGCTGAGTCTCAGTGAGAAAGAGAAGGTGAGGTTTAGAGGAGAAGAGGTGGTGCTCAACAGCGTGAAAGTTAGAGGAAAGGCCGCGAATGTTACAGAAATGAAGAAGGAGTGAGTCAGACGGTGGTTCCAGGCAGCTCTTTGAGTCGTCACCAGGAGAGGGGCGGATGGTGGGGTCATTTATGGTCCCCCCCCCGGGGACTCCGAGGCATGATTTTTGTGCGCCATTTTTGATAATTTTGAAAAGGAAGTGTAGTGTGTAGCGTGTATGTAGTTTGGTGTTGACAGTTAGAGAAACTTGTATAGGAGAGCATGCTGGTCTACTCTCTGTGTAACTGAGACACTGAAAAAGTTCAGCAAAGGAGGATGGACAGGAACAAGTCCTGAGGGCTGATGAAACGGGAGCTCCAGCTCTCCCTGTCATCAGCTTTCCATCCTCCCGGGAGTACTGCCCTGCTCGACTGGTGCTACAGTCTCCTCACCCTTCCTGCTTGGGAGTGGATGACTAAAATCTTTAACATCTCTGACACCTAGCTCCCTCCTGGGAACCTCTAGACAGGGAACGGTCATTACAGAAGTGTCTTCTTGCTACCTTATCCTCATGCACCTTTATCACTCTCTGACACTCCTTTTCCTCTTTCTACTCTTTCTCAATGTACTGTTCCAATCTCTTCTTCCATATCACATGATGTCTGCCTCTTCCTGCATTGCTCTGTATGTCACTTTCAAATGCTTTCTTTGGCACCCAGTATGCTTGCATTCATTATACATGTCCATACCATCTCAGTGTGTTCCTCTTACTCCATACAACAGATCCACACCTCACTCCAAAATCCCTTTCTGTCATTCCACAATGCCTATAAATTTCACTATTTCTTACACACTCCCTCCTCCACATGCCATCAGTTCTAAGAAAGGTCATTTCAGCAGCTCGCAACCTAGACAGCTGTCTGTCACTCACTGCTCAGGTTTCACTCCCATACTAGAGTATTGGCAGTAAGACACTCACATAGGGCTCTTGTAACCTCCAAGCTAATTTTCCCTCCCTTCAATATACAGCCAAGTTCTCCAATTATTTTTTTAACCTTGTGGCAGTACTGATAAAGCAGAGGGAGAGTGGCCATATGCAGTTTGCCACAAGGGTGTGGGAAGTAACTCCATCTTTTACAGTATTTGTGATAAGTGGGTGCATAAGACTGTGGTGGAGTCTAAAGTACGGTTCACACATAGGCGATCATGGGACGAAATCGCGATGATCCCGGTTCGTTCTGGTATCGTTGGAAATTGGTTCACTTTAAACCCATCCCGCTGTGTGGAATATTTTGGCACAACATGTGCACAAATATTCCCCGAATACTTGACGGAAGTTGCACAACCATAACGATGCCTTCCCGACAGCTGCGTGGTATCTGAACGATTGACGACGATCCATCTTGAGATTTGAATTTAATGTTTTTTTCAGAAGATGATTCCTGGCCGACTAGTGCCCGGCAACAAAACAACAATAAAGAATACTGTCCAGTTGCCAAACGAGTACTGCACAATTGCTTGACGAATGCAGAACGACTATGAAGTTGTTCCCCTCCGCCAGGTATATAACTACACCTATTCAGGATTCCTCCGCAGTGTTCATGTGAACCCAGAGGGTGCAACACAGTTCCTGTCAGACCCAGTGTACATTCGTATTTCAACTCAACCATGGTGGTGTTGTTGGACAGAATTTCAGGCCTAACATCAGCAGACAAGGCAGCCTACCTGGATCTTTTTATGGACATGTGTCAGGTGGTTGGGCAAGTGCAGCAAGCAGGGGTGTCAGGTCAGGGTAGTACACAGGGGTGTCAGGTCAGGGTAGTACACAGGGGTGTCAGGTGGGTTGTCAAGAGTGTAGGGTGGCAGGCATAGCGACAGGGAGAACTAGGGTGTCAAGTAGGGTTGCAGGACTTCGAGGGGAAGCAAACGTGGTCCATGGCGGTTTTTGTACCCAACGGGCAGCTCCTCGTTGCCAAACCACTCGCACGCTGATGCCATATCGGGCAGCACTGGTTTAGCTATTGTCCAGCATTCGATCATGTGAACGATTCGCCTGGCAGCTATCATGCAGCTGCTGTGCAGTTGTCGTGCAGCTGTTGCAGTGGCCAAAATTTGAATTTTGTGCCCGATCAATGCACGAGTGTTGCCTGACCTAAAACGGAAGCTGCACAAATGCTGCACTGTAGCTGGATGATCATTGAAATTGCTGCACAACATCTAAAGTACTCCTGCCCGATCTTTGCAGTGGTCACCGGCCACACCAAGTCCTACACGAAAAACAAGCGCTGCGCTTATTTTTCGTCCACCATGCTGACTATCGGCCAACACTCATTTTCCACGGATTTCCCCAAATGATGACTAGATGATGCGCAGCGATTACGAATGGCAATCATGCAGGTGTCGCGTTCAAGATCGCATATGTGTGAAAGGGCCTTCAAGTCTTTTTGTCTCATTAACTCTCCTCCTCTTACTGATTCCCTTCAACTTGTCTCTTTGCTGTGTTTTTGCATCTTTATCTCTTTTTCTTTCACTGCTTCAGTGGTCACTGCTCTTCCAAACTGTGTTCTTGCATCCCCTTTTCATTACGGCGGGCTCGTACCACACGTCAGGCAACAAACTCTCACCACTTTTCTGTCCATCTTTCTAATGCAAGAGTTAACTGATACTCCCAGTCTTTCATATATGCAACAGATAATTTATAGAACTGACTGTCTTCTGTCTGTACAGTATTTCCCTATGGCTACGACCTTCATTCTTTTAAACACAATATGTCCACTCAAAATGAACAGATCTTGTATTTTGGCCCTCCCTTACCCATTTTTTTCTGGGTTCAAACAGTCTTGTTGGCATCAAGCCTTTGGTTCCTTGTGCTTTGCATTAAAAAAAAAAAAGTTGCTTACCTGCAGTTGCCAGGTCTACTCGGGAAGACTGGGGTTAAGCAAAAGCATCATCATCATCATCCAATCCTGTGTTGCCCCATGAGGAGCATAGGAGCCTGGGGCTAGGCAGGTTTGTCCTGACATTTAAGATGAGAGTGACCAGCCTCACTCATCCCTGAGTGGCATTATGTGAGCAGTAAACTCCAACCATCCCTTGGATATAAACCTGCCCTGGCCCAACCTGATTGGAGCACCTTAAGTACCCACTAAACCACCAGGTGCCATAATTTGATTATATGGTTACCACCCAGCATAGTAGATGGTTTCCTAATGTACAGGAAACCATTTGGCTTGTCACTTAATGTAGTCACCCTTAGACAGAAGGAAGAGGAAAGAATGAAGGACAGAAGAGGAAGGAAGGAAAGATGGAAGGAAGGAGGAGAGGAAAGGTCAGTCACCCGAGAGCAGAACTACATCGAGTGAATGGATGGTAAGCGTCCCCACCTACCATTAACAACAAGAAATAACTGAAATTTGCAGCAAAAAATGCAAGCATTCATAATGTTTACAGTGGTAGTGTAGTAGTAGTAGTAGTTGTTCCCTAGGCAGTCTGGCCAAACAGCCCCGAGTCCCTAAGGCCGAGACTGGGCTTTCCCACAGAGCTCTCAAGGAGTGCATGTTGTGTTGTTGGCGTAAGTGATTGTATGCAACGCAGTCTACCATAATGCGTAATAGTATGGGGTGTGTGTTACATCCTTGGAACTGGAGCGGTGGCGTCTTCGCTGTGGGTCTACCCCCCAAGAGGCTGTCGAAGCAGAAGAGGAGGACAGTGTGGGGGCCAAACCACCGCAGATACCCCCGGCCCCTCATGGGGCCCAAGAACCTGGGAGTGGCTTCGGTCGCCCGGGCAAGTACCACAGTGGTAGTGTGATATGAGTTGCTGTGTCCCTTAGTTCAGCCCATTGAATTCTACTCATTGGATGTGAGAAGAAAAGTGGGAGACCTTATACTGTACAGGTGATTGAGATTCTCAAACTGCAAAATGAAAGGAGTTAACAGTGAATTCTGCCCGGAATATCAATGGATGAATTGATGTAGTAGGTGTGGTAGGATGGTGGCGATCATCATCCACTCACTTGATGTAGTGCCCTCCTCTCTTCCTGTTTCTGTTATCTTTCCTGTCATTTTTTATTACTCATCTTTTCTTTTCAGGTGGCTTTACAATGTAGGTGACAAGCCTAATGGTTTCCTGTAAACCAAGAAACCATTTGCAATTCTGGGTGGTAACATATAATCAACCCACATGTGTTCCCTACATGTCAACAACTAACTCAAACACAAATGGCCACCCCTTATGAGATTATGGTGTCTGGCTGTAGATAGATAGATAGGTCCAGACTCACTGAGAGACAAGATAACCAGATACCCACTCCAATTACAATGGATAGTTGTCATTTGCAGTGTATTCATGAAAAGAAATGCTTGAATATTCTATGGAAATTTGTCAAGATGTGAAATAAGTATACTGTATAGAAGAAAAAGTGATTTGATGAGATGGGTTTACTTCATGGTAAAAGACTGTGAAACCTTGAATGTAAAGGACCACAGTAATATCAGCAAGACTGCTAGTCTCTCTGTTCACTGCAGTATTGTCTGCACTTATTCATTCATGGGTGCCAGAGTACTTCTTTCCTATTGCTTTTTACTGTTTTATCAACATTCTTTTCTGCTTTGGTACTCCTCTTCTACTCTAGGGAACTGTACGGTCATCCCTTTGTTTGCCTCGTTAAAATATTATCCTAGGCATCTTTGCATACAGAATCCATGTACAGTATACAGTCCCCTTTAATCCATTACAGTAAATCTATTGTGTTAACCAAATCCCTATCCTGGCTCAAACTTGCCCACTAAAAACTGTTGACCCCGACTAGACTACAGATACACTTCCTGAGAGCATAACATATTGTACTGAGGTAAAGCAGACATAAGACACTGATGTTAACCCTTTCACTTTTTTTTTTTTTTTTCTGGATGTCCCACACATGGGGTTTTGATATATATAAAGGTAATTGTTTTGATAAAATATTTCACACCAATAAAAAACAGACCATAATTTCCTGAGTAAAATGATGTCTACCATAATGTAAAAAAAAAAAAATACCTGTGTGATGAGAGGTCAAAACCTATGGTCTTGGGGCTCCTCCACTGCCAAGACGTATGCCATTCGATATAATGATGAACTCAAAGCTGTTTCTTTGTTTTTTCTTTTTTTCTTTTATTTTAGCTTTTTCACATTTACACTCACTTTCATCTGACAATTTAATCTGAGTCATCAGACATTGCTTCCATCCGATCCAAGTAAGCTGCTGCGGCAGCAGAACGTCTCGCACCGCATGCCTCGACATACGTCTCGAACGTGACAAAAATAATAAACATTAAAATAATCCTCCCACAATGGCAACTCCTCAGTCTTGCCACGTCCTGATACTGAACCACTATTAGGCACCCAGTACTGGCTCGCAAATATAAAAAGTCCAGAACATGTATATGTGCCACCTGATGCCTACAGACATTTCCTTGGTGGCACATCAGTGTGCCACCCGATGTGAAAGGGTTTAGAAGATTTAAAGCAGTCAGTAAGTGTGAAGTACATACTATAGATATGATGTTAAAGGTTGAAAGGAATAAGTAAGTGGGAAATAAGTACAAGTACATCCACTCACTCGATGTGGTGCTGCTCTCGGGTGTCTGCGCTTTCCTCTCCTTCATCCTTATTTCCTTCTATCCTCTTCTGTCTTTCTTTCCTTCATTCTTTCCTCATCCTTCTGTCTACAGGTGACTACACTTCCACTTCTGTCTTTCTTTCCTTCATTGTTCCTCTTCCGTCTTCCTGTGGGTGACTCTACGGTGGGTGACAAGCCAAATGGTTTCCTGTACACCAGGAAACGATTTTCTACACTGGGTAACCAAATTTTGGCACCTGGTGGTTTAGTGGGTAATTACGGTGCTCCAATTGGATTGAGCCGGTGAAGGTTTATATCCAAGGGTTGGTTGGGGTTTATTGCTCATGTAATGCCATTAAAGGATGAGTGAGGCTGGTCACTTTCATCTTAAATGTCAGGACCAACTTTCCTAGCCCCGGGCTTCTATGCTCCTCATGGGCAAAGTAGGATTGGATGATGAATGAATGAAAATAAGTACAACAGATATGCTTCATTAGGTCATGGCCTACTGTATAGGGGTAAATCATATAAAAGGCGATGACGTTAAGAGGGTTAAAGTAATAAATAAGCGTTTTGAATGTTATGTCTCCCTGACCGCCACCCCTTCTGGTATGAGACTGGGCACTCTGAATCCTTTTTCTTCGTACAGTATATGATGTTCCTCTCAGCTCTTAAAAGAATCATACACACAAAGCCTTGCATATGGAATTAGTGTTTATGGAGCTTGGGCATATGGAAGGACGACTGTATTTTGATCCTTTAGGAGTCATATTGGCTGCCAACATACAAATCTCGAACTTTATTTCGCGAATATTGATAGTGGGTAGCGATAATATGTACTTAAGAAACACAAGCCAAAGGAAATAATATGTGCTGGGTTTGAGACAATATTGTGTTGGCTCTTAGTACTAACACTGAAGTAATCTCTCCACTATTCGGACGCCCATTATTCGGATCCCTCACTATTCGGACATCGTGGGCTGTCCGCCCCCCCAAAATGCCCAAAAATTCGAAAAAATCCGAAAAACATCCGATTTTTTGGGACTGCGTCAGTTTGAATTTCCCGCACGCGCCGATAGGCTGTGTTTTCGCACCTCGCGCCTCTCTTTCGGTCCCATTTCCCGCTCTGTTCCTGCCTCGTAAACACGCTCCGACAATGGCGGCCGAAGTGATTGGTTTTGTGGTGATACCCTACCTCCTGCAGGGCTTGATGCTGCTCTTCACCTTCTTCATCATGTGTGTGATGATAGCCCCGCCACCTGAGAAGAGGAAGAAAGTGGTTCTGACTCTGGAGAAGAAGAGAGAGATATTGGAGTAGGTGGAAGCCAGGTGGCCAACATCACGGATTCGTCGTGAATTCAACCTCCCTTGCTCCACCTTGTTTGATATCAAGAAGTCCCGAGACAAACTACAGCAGTACACGGCTGATTTCGCTTCGAAGACCAAACGAAACGTGGAGAGGAAGGTGATGTTTACTCCTAAGTATGCAGACATCGACTGGTCCACGCTGATTTGGTATCGGCAACAACGTTCTGCTGGTGTGTTGGTACGTGGAACGGAGCTGAAAGCTGCTGCTGAGAAGTTCGCAAGGCTACATGACAACCCAGACTTCAAGGCATCTGAAGGTTGGCTCTTCGCGTTCAAGTTACGACACGGACTTACCAACCGTAAGACCCATGGCGAAGCTCTGGACGCTAACGACGAAGGAATAGAACAGTTTCGGCAGAAGGTGAATGGCTTGATTGATAGGGAGGGCCTCACTCTCGGTCAAGTCTACAACGCTGATGAAACTGGCCTATTTTACCGTTCAGTACCCACAAACACTCTTGCAGAGGAGACGGAGAAGCGTGTGCCTGGTCCAAAGCTCTCCAAGTAACGGGTGTCTGCTTTGTGCTGTGCAAATACTAACGGCATGCACCGGCTCAAGCCCGTTATTGTAGGCCGTGCAAAGCAGCCTAGGTGCCTTCGTGGGTTAATGGATGCCCTTCCTGTCGTGTGGTATCATTCTCTGAAGGCTTGGTTCACAACCAAGATCTTCAGAAATTGGTTCCACCAACACTTTGTAAAGGAGGTCATTCGTTATCAGACAGAGACGCTGAAAATCCCACGAGACCAGGTAAAGGCCCTCCTGATTCTAGACAGTGCATCTGCGCATCCGTCTGAGAAGGAGTTGGTGGCTGAGAATGGCCGCATAAGGTGTCTGTTTTTGCCACCTAATACGACTGCTCTCATCCAACCAATGGACCAGGGAGTGATTGTGGCAACGAAGAGGCTATACCGACAGAAGTTTTTGGACGAGGTGATGGTTGTGTACGAGGACGAGGACGATCGCAGGGAAGGACGAGACATGCGAGGACAAAAAACTATCAAAAACCTTCGCCGATACAACCTCAAGTCTGTCATCTACAGCTGGGCCAGTGCATGGAAGGAAGTCTCTGTCAAGACTTTAGAAAATGGTTGGTCTCGGCTGCTTCATTGAAGTGACGTTGTGCACGATTTTCTAGGTTTTGACGTGGATGACTTCTATGCAAGGCTTCGTGCGGGTGGAGACAATATGGATGTCGACGAAGTGCGTGAGTGGTTGGATGACGACGAGGGCGATCCTGGGTATCAGATCATGTCTGATACTGAGATCGCATCTACTGTTGCCGGTCCGAGTACCCAGCAGGAAGATTCCGACGAGGACAGCGACGATGATGCGGACTCCTCACAGCTTGTCACTACCCCAACCATCCCCTGGCTGAGCACACTCCGGGAATATGTGGAGTTCGTCCTTGACTGCCTAGAACACCTGGACTGCGACAGGGAGCTGGGGCCCTTGGGATTTGTGGGTGAAGTGCGAGCTTTCAGGCAGCGCATCATTAATCGTCAAAATCGTTGTTGCTTGCGTCAATCCACCATTGACAGTTTTTTCAGGCCAGTCAACCCTCGCTCCACACCATCATCTCACCAAGACAGGCCTTCTAGCTCCGAGCCACAGCCCAGCACATCAGGTACGGTGGAGTCACCACTGGATGTTAGTTTGCGTCTATCTTCAGTCCTCTGCAGTGGATAGCGTATCACCACATCACACCAAGAGGCCCCTACGCCGCCTCCGTCAGCTCATCTCGGACTCTGACAGCGACTAAATTCTCCAGGACTCGTCACTAGACCACACGGGAATTTACTGTTATGTACAGTGCAGTGAAGTGATGTGATCCCAGTTATGCAAAAGAAAACATTGTGGAAAGTGCTGGTGATTGTTAAGTGCAAAGGTGTGTCAGGTGCAAGGTCTTCCTGTCAGAGTCTGACATGATCGAGCAGGTTATACATCAGGCCGGCGGCTTCTTTTTCGTAAGTACCCTAACTTCATCAAAATTCCTTGTTTTGTTCTTTCCATGTAAGAGAGTATGGATCAGTTGGGTCAAGGATTGTGTGGGTAAGAGTGAAAGTTAGACTACAAATGTGGGCAATTGTGTGCGTGTATGCGCCAACGCAAGATCGTGTAAGTAGAGTGAGAGAAGAGTTTTGGACAAATGTGGAAGCCTGCTTGGAAAAGTTTGAAAGGAATGAGAGAGTGTTTCTGATTGGAGATATGAATGGAAAAGTAGGGAATGAGAAGGTGGATGGAGTGGTTGGTGAGTGGAGTGTGCCTGCAGAGATGGATGAGAATGGCAGTGCTTTAGTGGACATTTGTGCTGGGAGGGGGTTGGTGGTTGTTAACCTCTTCATTACCGAAATCGATAAGGTTTACGCTTGTAAACCTAGAAAAAGTTCTGACGAGGAACCGATAATTGTAAGGTTTACGGTGGTAAACCTGATAAGCATAGGGAGGTATAGGAGGGTAGGAGTGTTGGTTTTGGGGTTACTAGAGAGACTTGGGTTGTTAGAACTGGCAACTTGACTCTGACGTCATTCTCCTTGTCATGGCCTTGCCATGGCCATTTCAGAGTCCATGCCAGGCCATGATTGACATCATTTGGGTATTTTGGATATGATTTATTATTTCAAATGTTTTGGGCATATATATAGACCTATATGGTATGATATAAACAGAAAAAAATAGTTGCACTAGGCATATCAGCACGTGGTTACCATGACAACCACCCTCCTAGGCCCCACAACCAACCAGCAGCCAGTTCTCACCCGCAACCCCTCAGTATCCCTCAAGCTGCATGCTGTGACTGTGTGTCTTTTTTTTGGCTGTTTTTGCATGATCATGGCGTCATCTGATACTGATGATGAATTTGATACAAAGCTTGATAGTGAGTTAGATGAGTCTGACGACAATGAAACTCAATCAGACATCAGTGAGTGAGTCAGACGATGATTATATGCCAGAAAACGACAGTGATAGCGAGAGTACGAGTGATGAAAGCGAGATAGATAATTGCTCAAATCCCAGCCCTGTAGGCTCGCCATTGATGCAGAGTCCCTGAGGACCTGCCTTCACCCTCTTGTCGGATCCGTTTGCAGATCAAAGGCCACCTCCACTACCTACACTTCACCTGGACTTTCCCAACGTACATCCTGCAGTGTATCAACACCACGAGGAGCAACATTTGAGTACTGTATATACCTTTTTATGTCTGTAAAGTCTATATTTATAGGAACAATGAAAGTTTAGTAAAGTATATATATCGCTACACGTATACTACTACAGGAAATGTATTTCAAATCATGCACAGTGTACCTCGTGGTCAACATGTACTTGAGAATATAAAAGTAATATAAAATGAAAAACAGCGCACTTATGATAAATGATCACCCCCCACGCACGCGCATGAACTTCCGGGAATTCGGTTTGACGGACGAGAGCGGGGCGGCTGGGGGTGGGAGGCGCGGTAATGAAGGGGTTAATACCCTCTTCAGGCACAAAATGATCTATTGGTATACATGGCGAGTGGTGAGAAGAGAGGACCGGGGAATGAATGAACGGAAGGCAATGATTGACTATGTGTGTGTGGATGAAAGGATGAGAAGATGTATAATGGATGCAAGAGTATATAGAGGTTGGGGGAGTGGACTTTCTGACCACCACCAGAATCAGAGTCCAAACAAGATGGAGGAAGAGAAGAAGGGAAAGACAGGAGGAAGTATGTGTTACAAGGAGGGTAGAAAAGTTACAAGAGGATGGAATAAAGGCTGAATATAGAAGGGAAGTGGAGGAGCGATTGGGTAAATATAGATTGGAGCAGATGGGTGACGTGGAGGGTGTGTGCAAGGTATTCACAGAAGAAATCTGTGCAGCATGTGAGGTGGTGTGTGGGGTGAAGAGAAGATGAAAGGGGGTTCAGGGAACAGCATGGTGGACTGAAGAGGTGAGAGAGGCTGTGGCACAAAAGAAGAAAGCATATAATGAGTGGATGAGGAACAGGGGTGACGAAGAAGCTGAGAGACGGACGAGAGAGTTATATGTAGTGAGGAGGAGAGAGGTGAAAAGATTAGTAAGAGAGTGTAAGAAGAGAGTGGATGCAGAGTTTGGAAGGAATTTGAGTGCAAAGTGGAGGGAATGTAAGAAAATGTTCTGGAAGGAGGTAAAGAGAGCTAGACAGGGTGCCAATGAAATCAGTGGGGGTGTGAAAGATAAAAATGGTAGATTACTAGTGGAGAAGGGAGAAAAAGTGAACAGATGGAGAGAACACTTTAATGAACTGTTGAACATAGAGAACGAAAGTAATGCAAGTATAAGTGGCTGGGGAATGGCAGGGAGAAGGAGGGTTGTGAGAAGAGAGGAAGAAATCACCAGGATGGAAGTGGTGGAAGCAATGAAGAAAGTTAAAATGGGGAAAGCCCCAGGAATTGATGAAGTGTGTGGTGAAATGCTGAAGCATGGGGGAGAGATAGTAATAGAATGGATGTGGAAGGTGTGCAGATTGGCTTGGGAGGAGGGTAGAGTCCCGGAGGATTGGAAGTCAGGTATAATTATTCCTCTGTACAAAGGAAAAGGGGAAAAAGCAGTGTGTGGTAATCATAGGGGCATTTGCCTTCTCAGTGTAATAGGAAAAATATATGGTAGGATACTTATTGACAGAGTTAGGGAAATTACTGAGGAATTAGTTGGAGAAGAACAAGGAGGTTTTAGGAAGGGAAGAGGTTGTGTAGACCAGATATTCATTCTTAGATCCTTAGTGGAAAAGTTTCTAGAGAAGGGCAAGAAGTTGTATGCAGCCTTCATGGATCTGGAGAAAGCATATGACAGGGTGGATAGACAAGGTTTGTGGAAGGTATTAAGAATATATGGAGTGGATGGGAAGTTGTTGAAGGCAGTGAAGAGTATGTATGAGGGTGCTAAGGCTGCAGTGCGTGTGGATGGCAAACTGAGTGAATCTTTCCATTTGAAGGTTGGATTGAAACAAGGATGTGTCATGTCTCCATGGTTGTTCAATCTGTATATGGATGGGGTTATAAAAGAGATACAAGGTCGGGCAGTGGATGTTGGAG